>WAAD01017945.1:10098-30629 GCA_013389945.1 Fregata magnificens | reverse complement strand
AAAAATATTAAAATAATTTTTAAAAATCAAATATTAAAATAAAGTTTTAGAAAAAATAAAACAATTAAATAAAATCAGGGGAAAAACAGAAGACAATTTTCTCCAGTGTTGTAACCACGTTCCACATTTTCCTTCTTATACCTTCCTTCCAAGCGAACAAATAAATTTTTCTGTAGGGGCAAGAGTATACATCATATATACTTAAGCAAAAAGAGGTACTTCCATGGTATAATAAAGAGCAGTGAAAAATATTGTGACTTTTATGACAGGAAGTTCTATAATTGTTTCTTCATTTCAATGTTAATTGATTTTCTTATTCTAGAGTATTTTGGTTTCCCACAGAGTCTTCCTTCACAAGCCCTCTCAATTCACAATTCATGTCAAACAATGAAATTTCCTGTTTTGTGTAGGAAACTGTAAGTAGATCTATAAATCAAGACCTATGCAAATAAAATTAGACCTTTTCACATTAGCATAAAATAGTAGTAAATTGGGCAAACCTCTGTATTAGCTTTTCCCAAGCTCATTATTTGTAATAACTGCAGCCAATTTAGAACCATGACAAAGTGGAAGTACATGTCAAACACAAGTACAATGCTCTGTGAACTACGTATATGTAGTTGACAGGAATATGTTTTGAAGATTTTTTAAAGATTCAATTAACCTAAAGCTGATCATCTTCCAGTTCAAAAAGAATCAAGAAATACTTTCATACTTTGGAATAATTAAGTAAAAAAGGACACCTTGAACAGCTAGATAGTTCCTGAAACAACCCAAGCTTTTATTAAGCCATCACTATTAAAAAAAACGAAGCTTCTTTCCTATTATAACTTCTCCATTAAAGCCTACTTGGGAAGAAAAAAAAAAAAGAAAAAAATCACTGCCCTTAACCTCTCTGTTGACATAAGGAGAACCTCTAGCGTACCTTAAGCACAAAAAGAGAAATTTTCTCAACAAAGAATCCAGAGCAGAGCGTAAAAAGAAAATCAGGCAGCAACTGCTAGCAGTAGGCTATTGAGAAGCATTTTTGTTTGGTATGCCAGTCCTTTTCTAAGGACCCAGTCATGCTAATTGTCAAGTTCATCCTGCAGGGCTGAGTACCCCCAGTTCCTGTTGGACTTGGGCCTCCTAACTGCAGTGCCGCTCTCTGCCCAATTCAGAAATACATGGCTGTGCAAGAGCAGTGTACAATAGCATATGCAACATGTAAGAATCCAAGGAGAAAGACTTGGGAGTCCTAGTGGACAAGAAGATGAACACGACCCAGCAATGTGCCCTTGCAGCAAAGAATCCTGGTCTGCATTAGGTAGGACATTGCCAGCAGGTCAAAGGAGGTAAGAGCCTTTGCCTCTGCTGAACACTGGTGAAGCCACACTTTGAGGGCTCAGTCCAGTTCTGCACTCCCCAGTACAACACAGACGTGGGCATACTGGAGAGACTCCAGCAAAGAACCTCAAGAGAAGGCTCACGGGGATCCTCTGGATGTGTCTAAATACCTAATGTTGTGCAGTAAAAGGATGGAGCCAGACTCTTCTCAGTGGTATTCAGAGAAAGGACTGAAGGCAACATGCACAAATTGAAATACAGGAAGCCTCATTTACACATAAGAAAACACTTATTCACTGTGATGGTGGTTAAAACCTCTGGGCACAGGTTGCCCAGCGGGGTAGTAGAGTGTCCATCCTTGGAGATATTCAAAACCCAACCGGACATGGCCCTGAGCAACCAGCTCTAGCTGACCCTGCTCTGAGCAGGGGGTTGGACTAGATGATCTCCACCTTCTAACCCCAACCATTCTTTGTTTCTGTGTGTGATACTTCGAAATCAATAAAAAAAATTTTAAGGACTTCAGATGCTATTCTTTACAACCTTGTATTTTCACATTTCTGGACTAGGCCTTAGAAGAGTAATTTTAAAAATCAAAGCCTACAGGATTAATAGTCTACAAACCTTGCTTGCAGATTTTTGCATGCTCTTCATTTTCTTAGTATACCTTGTAAAATTCCTCCATACTTTCTCATGCATTTAAAGTACTAAACACCATCATTTTAAGGTCTCAATGTCCACGGTCATCCCTTTCTTGCCTCAATTGGGAACTACATTATATTAATCAACCACTCCTATTTCCATCTAAAGAGAAACAGTTAGTGCTAACAGGAGAAAGTGAATCAGCTGGTTTTACCTTTAACACAAAGTACTTTGTTGGACTTTAAAAGGCAACCCTGGCTTTTAGTTGTTTGGCTGCTCTTGGCCTTTTTTACTGGCAACAGTGACACTGACAGTTTTGTCTCAGAAAGCAACTGAATCTTCTCTAAGCCAGAAACTGGTTCAAAGCACAAGATTAATTAAATGCAACATATATACAGGGATATAAACANGAATATGGCGGGGAGAAAGTGTACCCAGCATTGATATTTTTAGGTTCACACTCCCAGGAATGGAATTCCCACCTGCCAGAATGGAATAGAGAGACAGCATTACTCCCTTCCCGAGCTCCCACATACTGAAATCAATTATATTTTGTTTTAGTGATCAACTGCTGTAATGCATATTGCTATTTGTTTCCCTTTTCAATACAAAGAGGACTGCTTGCTTTTAAAAAACAAAATAATCTGCAGAGTCAGACGAGAAGGAGTGGGGGACACAAGTGCTAAGAAATTACACACTTTTCCAATCTGTCAAAAATAGACCTTTTAATTTGTAAATGCCAATATGTACAAAAATATCTAACTAGGAAGAGCAGCATAAACACGAGCTTATTAGGGATAATGAACTGAAATTGCCCACTGTGTAAATAGTGCAATATTGCTGAGTCAATACAGCATTGGTAGAGCGAATAACACATCCTCCTCACTTACTCATCATTTTAAAGCTGTCAGAAAAAGACTGCCCTGTAAACCAAAGAAAGTCAATTTAGACATACTGGCTTACAGGTGATGGCTATTGTGAGCTCTAAGGCTTCTGAATTAACTCCTGACCTCAAAATTGATTCAAACCATAATCCTTTATGAGTCCATTTGAAAGCACCTCCCCTCCTCCTGAGTGGGTTTAAAAGTGCCTTATAAAATGATTAAAAAAAAAAAAGAAACAACTTTAGATCAAGTAAGAACAAATAATTAGAAATCAGGATACAGTAAGAAAACCAAGCACTACAGCCATTACAGGTAGAATTTTCTCTTTCAAAGAGTAGCACTCATTTTCTGAGTAAGTGACTCTGTTCCATCTTCAGAGTCCTACATGTTAACAGTGAGTAGTTCTGTGAACATTAGTGCCTCCAGGATGATAAGGCCACTTATGTGGAAGACTTAGATCCTTCTGCCTACCAAACACCCACTCAGTTCAGTTTTCCTCACTTACCCCCCCTCCTTTTTTTCCCCCCTCTCCTGGACAATGACAGCAAACATATGCAATTGAACGTCTTCCTTTCAAAATATCCTCCTCCTACCCATCAAAGGATCTCCTGGCTGAATAGGTCATACCTCAAGTTAAAGCAAGGCTAACACTTGGGACTAAGATCTGCATGAACTAACCTATTCCTGAAGGGTATTCTTATAACCTTTGCCACCACTATAAACTAAGAAGTGACTCAACTAAGACTCACTGACCATGTTTTGCAAGGCAGATTAGTTACTCTAAGTCTTACGATAGGACAGAATCTGTCACAAGTACATTGTACCATGTCTGTACAGTCTCCAATAAAGACAGAAGAGAAACAAGAGTAGTTACACATAGTAGTACTAAGATTTCCAAGTGTGCAAGGAAACTTGGTTACACGTTTCTGTAAAAAATCTAGCACTTCAAGGGATATTAATCACTATCGGGATGATAGAGCACCTCTGACATTCTTTGAAATTGAAAAAAAAAGTCAAAGAAAAAACCCAGCTGGTCATGCTAAAGACTGACGAGGTCAAGCAGAAATTTGAGAAAAACTGTGTTATTTGTAGAACCTGGTTAAAAATGGTACTCAGTATGAATGACCTAAAAGCACAGGCTCTACAAGAAATTTTTTATTCACGTTGGTAATAACCTTTTCCAAACGTTGCATAAGAGAGTGTCCCACAGTGCCAACTAGAAAAAGTAATTGCTGATTTTTCTGTTGGTTTTCTAAATTTCAACATAACAATGATCTGCTTAAAGGTGTGTTCTTTCATCGCAATTAAAGCCATTATTTATTTTTCTGTGTTACCCCATACCCCAACTTGTAAGCCACTGGAGAACATAAACATTACATTGAGAATCAAGGCTCAATATTCTACTAAGTTTTAAAGCAAGAAGATGCCATAGTTCTACTACTTGTTCACTAGAGGTGGCAGGAGGAATGTCACGCCTTGACAACTTGATGGAAAAAAAAAAGCGAGAAATACAAGCAGAATCTTTGTTAAAGGTAGATAATAGGTCAGTGACAAGGTACAAGTCTTTTAATTTGCAAGTGAATGTCTTATCTACTAAGCCATTGCTTCTCTCCCCTCATAGTGACAATACTTAATATGCAGTGCTGTAAAAAAATATGCTTCCACAGTTAATGCACACTAGTATATGAAATTAAAAAAAAAATAGATGTGTGGTATGTCTCAGCATCATCATACAATAGCATCATAATCCTGCCACGAGCAAATAGAACAAATTGGAAAACTTCCTGAGATTTTTCCTGGTCTACCCTTCTATGGTTTTTTGTGAAAATAGGTTGTAAGACACACTGTACAACAAAGCACAAATTAATTAAATGATACACTATTGTTATATAAATAAATATTGCATGAGGAACATCATGAAATTCAACAATGGCAAAGCAAAGTCCTGCACCTGGGATGGACTGACCCTTTCCACTGGTACTGCTGGCCTAAGTCCCTGGTTAGGAGCTTTGCTAAGAAGGATCCAGGGGTCCTTGTGGATGTTTGGCTAAAGATGAGTCAGCAGTGGACCTCGGAATAAATGACGGCTAATAGCCTACTGGACTATAACAAGAAAGATTATGGTAAACTTGAGCAAATCCACTGGAGTACCACGAAGATCATTGAATCAGAATTGTTTAGGTCGGAAAAGACCTTTAAGAGCATCAAGTCCAACCATTAACCTAGCACTGCCACGTCCACCATTAAACCATGTCCCTAAGCACCGCATCTACACATCTTCTAAATATCTCCAGAGATGGTGACTCAACCACTTCCCTCGGCAGCCTATTCCAATGATTGACAACCCTTTCAGTAAAGAAATTTTTCCTAATATCCAATCTAAACCTCCCCTGGCACGGCTTGAGGCCATTTCCTCTTGTCCTATCACTAGTAACTTGGTAGAAGAGACCGACACGCACCTCGCTACAACCTCCTTTCAGGTAGTTGTAGAGAGCGATAAGGTCTCCCCTCAGCCTCCTCTTCTCCAAACTAAACAATCCCAGTTCCCTCAGCCGTTCCTCATAAGACTTGTTTTCTAGACCCTTCACCAGCTTCATTGCCCTTCTCTGGACATGCTGCAGCACTTCAGTGTCCTTCTTGTAGTGAGGGGCCCAAAACTGAACACAGTACTCGAGGTGCGGCCTCACCAGTGCCGAGTACAGGGGCACGATCACTTCCCTACTCCTGCTGGCCACACTAGTTCTGATGCAAGCCAGGATGCCGTTGGCCTTCTTGGCCACCTGGGCACACTGCCGGCTCATGTTCAGCTGGCTGTCAACCCGCACCCCCAGGTCCTTTTCCACCAGGCAGCCTTCCAGCCACTCTTCCCCAAGCCTGGAGCGTTGCATGGGGTTGTTTTGACCCAAGTGCAGGACCTGGCACTTAACCTTGCTGAACCTCATACAGTTGGCCTCAGCACATTCAATCCAGCCTGTCCAGATCCCTCTGCAGGGCCTTCCTTCCCTCAAGCAGATCGACACTCCCGACCAACTTGGTGTCATCTGCAAACTTACTGAGGGGGCACTCGATCCCCTCATCCATATCATTGATAAAGATATTAAACAGAACCAGCCCCAACACTGAGCCCTGGGGAACACCACTTGTGACCGGCCACCAACTGGATTTAACCCCATGCACCACAACTCTTTGGGCCCGGCCATCCAGCCAGTTTTTCACCCAGCAAAGAATACACCAATCCAAGCCATGAGCAGCCAGTTTCTTCAGGAGAATGCTGTGGGAAATGGTGTCAAAGGCTTTACTAAAGTCTAGGTAGACAACATCCACAGCCTTTCCCTCATCCACTAAGTGGGTCATCTTGTCATAGAAGGAGATCAGGTTAGCCAAGCAGGACCTGCCTTTCATAAACCCATGCTGACTGGGCCTGATCACCTGGTTGTCCTGTACGTGCCACGTGATGGCACTCAAGATGATCTGTTCCATGACCTTCCCTGACACCGAGGTCAGACTGACAGCCCTGTAGTTCCCCAGATCCTGCTTCCAGCCCTTCTTATAGATGGGTGTCATATTTGCTAACTTCCAGTCAACTGGGAGCTCCCCAGTTAGCCAGGACTGCCGATAGATGATGGAAAGTGGCTTGGTGAGCACTTCCACCAGCTCCTTCAGTCCCCTTGGCTGGATCCCATCTGGCCCCATAGACTTGTGTCTGTCTAAGTGGTGTAGCAGGTCGCTAACCATTTCCCCTTGGATTACACAGGCTTCATTCTGCTCCCCACCCCTGCCTTCCAGATCAGGGGGCTGGGTACCCTGAGAACACCTGGTTTTACTCTTAAAGACTGAGGCAAAGGCAGCATTAAGTACCTCAGCCTTTTCCTCATCCTTTGTCACTATATTTCCCCCCGGATCCAATAAAGGATGGAGATTCTCCTTAGCCCTCCTTTTGTTGCCAATGTATTTATAGAAACATTTTCTGTTGTCTTTTACGACAGTAGCCAGATTAAGTTCTAGTTGGGCTTTGGCCCTTCTGATTGTCTCCCTGCATAACCTCATGAGATCCTTGTATTCCTCCTGAGTTGCTTGCCCCTTCTTCCAAAGGTCATAAACTCTCCTTTTTTTCCTGAGTTCCAGCCAAAGCTCTCTGTTCAGCCAGGTCGGTCTTCTTCCCCACCTGCTCATCTTTTGGCACATGGGGACAGCCTCCTCCTGCGCCTTGAAGACTTCCTTCTTGAAGAATGTCCAGCTTTCCTGGACTCCTTTGCCCTTCAGGACTGCCTCCCAAGGGCCTCTGTCAACCAGGCCCCTAAACAGGCCAAAGTCTGCCCTCTGGAAGTCCAAGGTGGCAGTTCTGCTGACCCCCCTCGTTACTTCTCCAAGAATCAAAAACCCTATCATTTCGTGATCGCTGTGCCCAAGACGGCCTCCAACCGTCACATCACCCATAAGTCCTTCTCTGTTCGCAAACAACAGGTCCAGCGGGGCGCCTTCCCTAGTTGGCTCACTCACGGGCTGTGTCAGGAAGTTATCTTCCACACACTCCAGGAACCTCCTAGACTGTTTCCTCTCTGCTGTATTGTATTTCCAGCAGACATCTGGTGAGTTGAAGTCCCCCACGAGAACAACGGCTAGCAATTGTGAGACTTCTCCCCCAGCTGCTTATAGAATATTTCATCTGCCTCTTCATCCTGGTTGGGTGGTCAATAACAGAGTCCCACCATGATATCTGCCTTGTTGGCCTTCCCCTGATCCTTATCCATAAACACTCAACCCTATCGTCACCATCATCAAGCTCTAGACCATTAAAACACTCCCTAACATACAGGGCTACCCCACCACCTCTCCTTCCTTGCTTATCCCTTCTGAAGCGTTTATTGCCATCCATTGCAGCACTCCAGCTGTGTGAGTCATCCCACCATGTTTCTGTGCCGGCAACTATATCATATTTTTCCTGCTGCACCATAGCTTCCAGCTCCTCCTGTTTGTTGCCCATGCTGTGTGCATTGGTGTAGATGCACTTCAGTTGGGCTATTGATCCTGCCACCTTTTGGGGGAAGAAGCCCTAATTCCTACTTGACCATTCTCAGGCGCTTCTGTGGTTTCTAACACATCCATAATCCTTGTGTCTTTGCTGCCACATGTATCTCCATCCCCTACCTCCGCTGAGACAGCAGACTGAAGGACCTCACCAGAACACCGTCCCTCAAACATTGCCGTGCCACCCTCAGGCTTATCTCTCTCTCCTGCTGGAGAAAACAGGATTTGTTCAGCTTTTAAGAGAAAAGACTCATGGGGTCTTAACAGCAGACCCCTACAAGGAGGCTATTGAGAGAACAGAGCCAGGTTATTCACGGTAGTGCACAGTGGAAGGTTGAGAGATGACAGCCATAAACAGGTGGTTCCAACTAGATAATGGAGGGATAAGAAAGGGTTTCACCATGAGGTTAATGAAGCATCAGAACCCAGAGACATTGTGGAAGGTCTGTCCTCAGAAACTTGAGAGCCCTGGACAACATGGTCTGAATTTAATGCTGGCTGTGCTTTAAGCAGGACCTTGGACTAGGGACCTCCTGAGATCTCTTCTGACCTGAGTGATTCTGCAGTTCTACATCATGAAACCAAGGAGATACATGGAAACTCCTTAGAAAGCACAGCAAGAAAATCCTTTTTGCATGATTATTTATATAACCCTTGTACTGCTAATGAAGCTGTCTTTTCAAATGTCTGAACAACTGATTTAGGAACTAATGTATTTGACTATGCCACCATCAAAATAGAAGAAGAAAGTTGCTCATTTCTCCAGCATTATTTAGTTTGGAGAGGCAATTTAGCAAAAAAGCATCATTAACGTTGTATGAAGAATAGAAATGTCTGAATCACCAGCAAATACAAGCAGCAGGTTAAATTTCCTGCTAAGTCTCACATGCTATGTAGCTTGGTCCCTCTCAGGAAATAAAGAGTTTAACACAGAAATACATCTCCTTACTTGAAAGGTCAGTAAAACAACAAGTAAACTAAATAAGAAAAAAAAAATTAGGTACTCTTATTTCACCCCAAGCTATGACTTTTTTTTCTTGTGGGATGCAGGAAGGAACAGGTAAGAATGAAAAGACGGGAAGTAAACTTTGAAATGTTCATTTTAACTCAAACTAGTTTTCACCTCTTTCTAATATTTAACTCCAGCTGCTACGACAGTGATTTTTCTAGAGCTGCTTCCAATACTGCACAAGTCAATGCTATATCCACAGAATTTCCCAGAGCACATATGTGAATATTCTGTAGGAAGATAATACACCCCCATTATTCAAATGCAAAAATACTAAGGTTGTTATCAAACTTTAATTAGCGCTGACATCAGTTATTCCTGAAATGTACCAAATAATTTGGGTTTTTTCCAGTGCTTTAAGGTTACATATGATATACATTAATTCCTGCAATGACAAGCAAAGAAAAAAAATTATATATGCAACCAGTAATTTATCACTGAAAACAAAACAATAAGATTCACAGAAGTATAAATTAATGTGTTGTCCTGACACTGGCTTCCCTGCAGCAAAATGCAGAACATGGCCCTCCACAAACACACAAATGTACTGATTTTACATGCTGTGATAGTCCTATTGACTTCAAATATCCTCCTTATTCCTACTTTCCTGAAAGCCTCACATTTTTCAAAAAATCATGCAAGGGACCTTCTCTTCCCAGGAAAAAAACCCCAACCAAACACCAAAACCCAAAAAACGCTAAAACCCAAAAACATTGTCTGTGACACTTGATGAGCACTATTCCCATCAGAAATCAAAAGACAGCATTTACCCAGAAGAACCCTTGCATTATAAGGAGACTGCAGTACAGTAGCTATCATCATGTTTGCTTGGTGAAAATTTAAAAAAAAAAAAAAGATACATATAAACAATCATTCTTGAATTACTTCCATAAAATATTACCATTTCTAACATCAAAAAGTACTTGCTGTTAACAAGTCTCACTTCAAGGCAACAAATATAATTCTTATGAATATTCTCCTGGAAGGAATGCCTCCAATTCCTTAGAAGATAAATATAATTCTTGTGCTGCCCCAAACACCAATGTTCCTTTTCTCAAAAGGAATAAAAGCCAAGTACATTGCCCTAGAGTTTAAGGCACTTCAGCTGTTCATGCACTTAAAATTAGGCAGTTGTTTAAACACTGCTAAATTAGACACAAAAAGAGGTAAAAGTGAGAACAAATGTCTCACTTTCACTCTAGGGCAAGATGCTTGGTTATATATTATTTAGGCCCACTTATTTTCTAGGCTGGGGTGCTACACAGAGCAAATTTACCCAGAGATCTCTTGCAGCAACTATGACAGCTACCTTTTTTCTACACAGTATTTCCCATGCTTCTTCTGGGCAAGTAATGAAGAAAACTGACTTCCAGTAAGCTTTATCAAAAAGCAATCCAAAGCCCAGCACTGCTATCAAGAACAAAATTGTATTGATTAAACAGAAAAATAATTCTAATAATAACCTGATAAACAGTGAATTATGACTTCTTTCTTCTGTACAAAGCAGTGGGAAAAAAAAAAAAAAAAAAAAGACAAAAACGACCTGGTAATAAAAGAAAAACAAGAGATTGGAGCAAATATAGGCAAAACTACAATGTAGTTCTAAAAGTGGCATTTGAAAGTTGCAGTCAGATCAAAACACGTTTTTCATTCTCAGAAGATGGTAGGTGTTACGCTCAAGGTACCACCAAGTAAAACAAACCTCACTGTATTAAGATCAACAATGACATAAAATCTCATTTCATTTAGCTTAATTCTGTCCTTAATCCAACTGGAATTCTGCTGGCAAATTTCTTTATTTTGCAAATATCATATACAAAACTGAAGGCAGAGGAAGAGGTTTGAGCAAAGCGTTTTCTGAGGACAGGTTGCAGCAGAGCAGAATTGAATTTGTGGCCAACATTTCTTCTAACCAAAACGTTTCATTAAGCTGAGGTAGTATGCTAACTGAACAGCTCTAGGAACAGGTATCTTGTTTTTCAGATCCCCTTTAGAAAAACGGCAGCATTATATCACATTATTTAAAAATACCATTTGAAGGAGACTAGGTTTTCTTCTGCATGTCTTTAGGGAACTGTAATCACTATGTGATCAATCAGAAGAGCTAGGCAGAAAGGGTGTTGGTTTGAACTCCAAAGCATGTTCCTAGCATTGCACTACCTGCCCATGCAAGATATAAGACCAGGTTCAGATAAGACAACTAACTCAGAAACTTGAAACATTGGCCCAGGGGTTGAAAGCAGTACCAAACTGACTCATTTGGGTGACTGTGGCTTATATAAAAAGGAACAGAGAAATCATTCTTGTCNAAAAAAAAAAAAAAAACACACCACACCACACCACACAAACACTGCAGTTACAGTGTGTAGACTCAGTTTGAATGCCTGGACCAAAACAGGAGAGGTTCTTTTTGAGGTCACTTAAAAAAGGCAAAGAACCAAACTGAGCCAAAATAGCCTTGATTAAGTGATTTAAACTCCTCTAAGAACTTAAACTTAATTCAGCTGTAATCTAGGTAGTGATGTTAATTATACAGCTGAGGCAAAGCAGTCAGAGGATGGGCACAAATGGCAAATTTGGCATCTGAACAATGTTTCTGGCTCAGGCAGGGAAGGCAGGCGAAGCAGTAGCAGGGAAAAAAGCAAATAAGCTTGGCTTATATACCATTCCAACATGCCAAGGTCAAATACATCTTTTGTGAAAGTGCCTCCCTACTCCTATTAATTTAAACACCAGTTATGCCATTTACCAAACTGCTCAAATTCAACCAATACAGTATTTTGGTCATGCAGATTATGGAGTGATGGCTGGAGTGCTTTACATGCCCTTGGCGTAAAGCCAAAAGCCACTGTCCCACCAAGTCTTATTTTGCATTCACAAATAATGATACAGGTAGAGATTAAATTATATAACTAAGTCCACATTCTGCAGCAAAGAGGTCAGTGAGCTAGATATCAATAAATTCATTTCAAGAAACAGTTTGGACTCAGACCCAAACACCTCTAAACACGTACAGAGTCAAGCATCTGCTTGATACATGCTATCATAATAGTTAGCACTTTTGGTAGGGGTAACTTTCATTTTTATTCTTATGTACACAACGTAGGTAGTATAAGGTCTTCTACTAGAAAAAAAAAGCGGGTTTCACATACTGAACTGAGGCTCAGAGACATCTGATTGGTTTTTTCCCCAGGACTTGCCTCCCTCTGCAGCCTTCACCAAAGGACTTCTCTCTCAGACAGTGAAATAAATAGCATCTGGGAATGAAACTCACTTACCATAAATAAGTTGTGACAATGCTCATATAAAAGAGCTGAAATATATTCACATCACACCTTCCTCCCTTCTGCACCACCAGAAACTGTGTCCTCACAGAGAAGTCACCACAAAAAAAACCCTAAGCCTTATTCCAAAGGATCCTCCTCCAATATTTCTACAAAACAGAAACTGCTTTACAAGAGGATAATGAAAAACTGGTGTGTACCATTTGGCCAGTGTATTTCTATCACATTCTCTCTTCGTGCAGCAACACCCACTTTTTAGATGATCTCTTACTTTCTGAATAGGAGTTAGAAATAAGTTATAAGTTATATAAGGCAGAGAGGTGCCCTCAGAGAAAAGCCTTTCTACCACAGGCCATCGGTCAGGTAGTAGATGAAGCTCAGATGCTGCTATTTTAACAATTTTAAATTATTGAAAATTTGCACATTATTACAAATACTGCTCTGTTCTACAAGGAGCGAGTCATGCTTACTTTTCTTTGATTGTGCAGTGGATAAATTCTTGCAGCAGCGAAGCGGATAGGAATGGTGCAAGGTAATTTTACACTAAGTAACATTCATCATGAAACTGTTAACATAGATGACAGCCTCCAAGTCTCTTGTTAATTACTTGACTATAAAACTTTAAGAGCTTTAAGTTGACAAGTGTTCTCAATGGAACAGACATAATTAATTCTGTAGGAAGGAAAAATAAACAACGTTTTAAAAAATGCATACTTCTATGTAACAATGCAAATGATGTTTTTCAAATTTCTACCTCTTCCCTTTCCATCCCCTCACAAAACAGAAAACATCTGTGAGAGCTATAACAACATTTTAATAGTGGAAATAAATGTAAAAGTTAACTTTCCAAGAAAATTTTGCAACACAACAGCAAATATGAGGTATGAAACAATATTTAGAACTAAGAAAAATGCTATTATAGGGAAAGGTCTGTAACTATTGTTGAAATAAAGAGTATATTTCCATTAAAGTGAGACCAGTTTCTATTACTACTAAATAGTTAGTCCTTACTAACTACTAAAAAGCAGAACAAAAGACAAAAGGGAAACCAACACAGCAGGATCTTCCAGGTATGCCACATATTCTCGCATAGCTTTTAGCTTTAGTAAGCAAGAGGTAAGGAAAATATTAAAATCCATTATTTTTACTATTTTTTGGTTTTGTCCAAGATTCCTAAGCAACAAGACCCAACAATGTAATATAAAGAAGTTAGTGGAAATGGAATTAATTAAAGCAGTAGTATTTTTAGAGATGCTGTGAGAAAAACAGAAGGCAGCACTTACTGTTAGCAAACTAGTGACACAGGATTTTCTTTTAAATAGCAAATGGATATTTGAAGAATAATATAGTGTTTTAAGTAAGCTATTAAGGGCTAGGTTTCCCATAATAGAAGCAAAACTCATTGTTTGCAGTGTGTATTTTTTAAGGACAAGTCAGGAAAAAGAGTCAATTTTAACTTTTTATATAATAAGGTGTGACAGAAGAATATTCTTCACACTTTATATACGAAGAAAAATGTACTATCAGTTTTTCTTCCTCTTCCTTAGGTTTTTTCTCCTACTTTATAATATACCATATTCGCAAATGGAGTTAAGAAAAGCTCCTATTCCTTTCTCTTCTCTAATGTCTCCAGAAAAGAGCCTGACTTTTTAGGAGCCTCATCACGTTGGGTGGAAGAGGCCATCTATTTCCATCTGTGCTGGTTTTGGCTGGGATAGAGTTAATTTTCTTCACAGTAGCTAGTATGGGGCCATGTTTTGGATTTAGGCTGAAAACAGTGTTGATAACACAGGGATGTTTTAGTTACTGCTGAGCAGTGCTTACACAGAGTCAAGGCCTTTTCTGCTTCTCACTCCATCCCACCAGCGAGTAGGCTGGGGGTGCACAAGAAGCTGGGAGGGGACACAGCCGGGACAGGTGACCCCAGCTGACCAAAGGCATATTCCATACCATATGACGTCATGCTCAGCATATAAAGGTGGGAGAAGAAGGAGGAAGGGGGGGACATTTGGAATAATGGCATTTGTCTTCCCAAGTAGCCATTACATGTGATGGCGCCCTGCTTTCCTGGAGATGGCTGAACACCTGCCTGCTGAAGGGAAGCAGGGAATGAATTCCTTGTTTTTCTTTGCTTGCATGCACGGCTTTTGCTTTCCCTATTAAACTGTCTTTACCTCAACCCACAAGTTTTCTCACTTTTACTCTTCCGATTCTCTCCCCCTTCCCACCGGGGCAGGAGGGGTGGGGAGTGGGCAAGCAGCTGTGCGGTGCTTCACTGCTGGCTGGGGTTAAACCACGACAGGGAAGAAAAGTAGCAAATTGGATGGTGATGAAAGATTACTCCAAGACAGTCCTTTTACCACCAGACATCGCTATTCTAGTCAATAGTTGAGAAGCAAGAGCTATCCAGTTTACAAAGACAGCAGCATAACTGGTTACACGCAACACTTCATCCTGAGATCGGTGATCTACCCTAACATTTGGTGGCTTAGGAGCAAGCTAGTTTTGGTCACACTCTTCACAGATGGCAAACAGACATTGCTGTTCATAATAATCACACTGGTTGCAGGCTGTGAGGCTCACTATCCTATCTTAGAGCAGCCTGAAGGTGAAAAGGTACAAACACAACAGGAGACTAGCGAGAAAACTTGACTTGAGCAGGAACCTGGGAATTCCCAGCATATAAAGCTGGGGAAGAAGGAAGGAAGGGGGGACGTTCAGAGTTATGGTGTTCCATCTTCCCAAGTAACCATTATGTGTGATGGAGCCCTGCTTTCCTGGAGACAGCTGAACACCTGCCTGTTGATGGGAAGTAGCGAATGAATTCCTTGTTTTGCTTTGCTTGCGCACATGGCTTTTGCTTTCCCTATTAAACTATCTTTATCTCAACCCATGAGTTTTCTCACTTTTACTCTTCTGACTCTTTCTCCCATCCCACCAGGGGTGGCGAGGCAGAGGGAGGGTGGTGAGCGAGCAGCTGTGTGGTGCGTAGTTTCCAGCTGGGGTTAAACTACAACACCATCCTACACATTTACCCCATTTAAATTTTCAAGACACATTCAACAGAGCTTGGAAAACTCATTGGTTTTTTTCAGTCTATCATCAAGCTTACATTATCAATCATGACTATGTTATCATGGAACTGAGTTCCTGTGTCCTGGTCTTTAATATTTTACACACTTACAAACCATCCTTACAAGCAAGTCATCAGCTCACTCTGAGATAATTTTGCTCCAGATACTACTTCCCATATGCAGTATGGACAAGCTTACACCCCTTTTGACCCCCCGTGCACACCTGGAACATTTTTTCCAACACTTTCCTAGAGAGCTCTGTGCCTTTGAACACTCTCATGCATCCTTATACCAAGTCCCATGGCATGTAACACCTACCCTCGTTCTCTTGCTTCAAAAATACAACTTCAGCAGACTGTAACACAGGCTTCACATTATTTCAGTTAGTCTGTACCAAAACCAAATTAAAAAAACCCACCCCAAAAGACCAGAAATAATAATGACGATAAAGGGTTGTAGAGATTACCAAGGGCAACGACTCTAGTGTTCACTTCACTGTAGGACCGATGAGGACAAAGGCAACTTTGCATCTGGTTTGGGAGTCAGGCATAGTGTGGACTTAGTCAAAGATGACGGTAGCAGCTGAAAGTGGATTTCATTAAGAACCAAGGTAACAAATTACTAGCAGACTAGAAAATCCCTACTTCATTTCCTACAGTTAATAAACTTCAACTTTTTCAAACTCAAAAGGGCAAAAATTAAGGCTGAACTGTAAGTAGTCATAAGGCAACATAAAAGCCATCTGGATCACTCAGATACTCCTAACAAGGTTTTCCAACAGATAGGTTATCTTAAACTCACAGTAACTTGCAGGAGGTGATACTGGTTTTGAATGACAACTGGGCTCACAAAAGCTTTGTTTCATCTTGACACTATTTTACCCCTACTTTCGCTGGCAGACGGAACAAGACAAAGATGCTGACGAATGCAAAGGGCAAACAAGAGAATGATCCTTCTTCCTTTGCCTTTGCATCTCCTTCCTCAGGCTGTTCTTGTGACACATTGTGTGTTTTAAACATCAAAGGTTCTTTCTAGGCCTGCAACGACAATTTTGAGACAGAAAATACAAAACTAACACAAGCAGAATATAAGGAGTATATCTTTGCCCTTCTCCTGCATATTTTTTCCCAGAGTTTTCACGTATGCCAGTGTTGCATGTCATGAAGAACTATATTGAATGTCATAGTGCATGACAGAGTTATATAATTTTCACGTTTGGAAAAGTTGATGTGCCTGTGGCATGAAGTCTTTTTTTTTTTTAAAATCAGTATACATCTAATATAGATTTTGTATAAAGATTGTTATTTACACAGAATGCTGTGAGCAGCATACATATTCTGACACAGAGCAAATCAGCATGACGGTTTTGAGAAAGTGTAGTTAACTGATTATAGCTGGAAATTAAGGTTTAGGACTCCTGGATTCTTTTCCTAGCTGTGCCACTGATTATTTTACAACTGGAGTCTACGGTACTTTATAATATTGCAAAGAATCCCGAGGCATAACTAATATTTATAGCATAATTTAAGGCCCCAGCTGAAAGGCATATTCATCAGGACATAGTATGACAATTAAAGTTTGCCAGTTAAAAAAAAAGTCATTAGCGACATAAAAATTCAGGGCACCTGGGCTTATTGTTTCTGAAGGAAGTCTTCTGAATCATACCAGCTGAAGATCTGCCCATGGCATTTGGAAATGTATGCTAACAGTTTTTCATAGAATCATAGAATAATTCAGGTTCAAAGGGACCTCAGCAGGTCATCTGGTCCAACCTCCTGCCCAAAGCAGGGTCAGCTATTCTTTAATCCTTCATAAAAAGCCATTTATCATTCCCTCAGAGTTAAGTTATCAAGAGCAATGTGAATTGTTTAGTAACGTGATGACAATGACGAATTAATCAAGCCTGAATTTTGCTAATCCAATTACGGTACCCTCAAAGAACTCAACACATGTTTGGATGCACAATGCAGTTACTAGTGATACAGAGCAATTCATAACATTTTGAAGATAAAGACAGAGTGATTTATTTAGCACTGACTCTGCTAAGAGAGTGTAGACATAGGCATTCTCTGTTAAGGAGCCAAAGGTTTTAACACTGTGTGTTAAGTGTATATAATGGGAGAGAATGCTTACAACGGGTCTTCTATGGATGGGGAGCCAGAGTGCAAGCAGCCATCAGAAAGGGGGAACATTACTACAGGTCTGAGAGTGAGGGTGCACTTCACCAGCAGTAGCACTGGGGCACATGAGTCACAAACAGCCCAACTGGCCACAACTGCCATTTAATACAGAGCTGGTAGAGAGCAGCCTTGCCCTGAAAATATGGACAATCATTTAGAATATATTCTCTCTGTGCACTCTAGGAATGTCTGTGAATGACAATCTATTTCGTTTGAGCTAATGTGTATATTTTATTTTAGGGGAGAAGAACAAAAACAGGAAGAAAACTGAAACTATCATCTTGTCTGATTGATCACAGAATTCAATCCACACAAATCATCTTCTTTACCTCAATACGTCATATATCCCATAAGAACAGTACTATCCTGGTGTTTCAGGAAGACAAATAATATCATTAGCAAAGAGAAGTTATGAAGACACAGCTTCTATAAAGATTTTTTGCATCTACTTGCAAGTTAACATACGCTAAGTCTTTACCTAGTCAGTTTCCTCTGACAAGACTCTTCAGCTGGCATAAATCACCACTGCCCTATCACTGATTTCTGTATTTTAGATTCTGGTGGATCGAATCATTTAAGTCATATTTTCACCAATATTTTAATGTGCTGTTTATACAAAATCGCTTTTGTCCTTCAAAAGAAAAGAAAAAGATGACATACATAAACTAATGGATGATGAACAACCGCTTATTGAATTGGCATTTAAATTTATTCTCTAATCCTGCAACCATTGAGGATCTAAACAATTGTGACTTGATCACAACAAGCAACCATGAATATATGGATCTCAGTCTAACAGGAATACACCTGGCAGAAGTACGCATATTTACCATGCATGTTTCATAACAACTGGTTTTTCTCTACAGATAGGAACGGAGACATTGGTTAAATTTTATTTACTAAAAACATGAGTAAAAAAACCCCCAACTTTAAAATAAGATAGAGTTGCAAGGTTTGATTTAACCTACAGTTTTGTATAGGTAGAAAGCTTAATGCATACTAGCCAAGATACAGAGCAGGTGACAGAGAAGCAAGCTAACAATGAACCTGCTGCATGTGGATGCAAGATAGAGATTTGTCTGTGTTAGCAGAAAATAAAATACATTACCTGACTTGAGGTACAGACAGAAAAGCAGAAAAGAAAGACTAGCAGAGGCACTCCATACCCTTCAGCTGGTTTAGCCTGAGAATTCTTCCCAAAACCATACAGAAGGTCTCCAGCACATCTAGATAAAGGCTACTTTTAAAACTGTTACCATAGATATCTCTGGAGAAATTTTTTTTTTTCCATTATTACATCTGTTGATTTCTCTCTCCCTTTCTTTCTCCCACACCCTCTCCCCCTACTTTAACTCTCCTCCACTTCCAAGTCTGTGCTTGTACTGAAGGTAGCCTCTCTGAGCATCTGGACTTCAGTGACACCACACTGAATCTAAAGTATCTTTATTTAAATAATGCTTTAAATTATACTGTACTTCATAATAAAGCCACAGCAACCTGCTGTTTTGCTTCTGCTCCTGGGATGTTTACAATTAACCGGAGCATAATGCTATAATGTCATCCCACTCCTAAATTCAAGTGTGTGTGAAAAGAGCAGACAGGAATACACACTGCACTCCAATACATAGATTATATGCTCCCCAACCCCCAAGTTTAAGAAGGCTACATTCAAAGTCCTCTGCAATACTAAGATGATTAAATGGCTGTATTTAAAGGCTATAAGTTCATAAGCTCTACTGAAATAATTTGTGTAGAAATAATACCATTTCTCTTCCTGATCACAGAACTTATCATGCTCTATCAAAAAAAAGCAGTATTTTTCATTCTTTATACAAAGGAAGCAATCTTCTTCATGCTTTAAGCAGGTAAATGCTATATATTTCATGCATATCCAATACAGTTGAAGAGTGGGGACATGGTAAAAATATCACTTTCTGGGTCTGTAGAATTCCACCAGCAATTAAGCATTGCTTTGACTGACCGGGGCACTTTGACCAAAATTGCTCTTTCCCATGTAGCATAATAAATCAAAGTATGTTTTAGGTCATGCCCAGCTCCATTAATATAAATATACTTGCAGCTTTATGCACCATACATAAAATATCCCCATAAAGCCAGCCACAGCAGCGATGGTACTACGCTCCTTTGCATAGTTATTCTGCCCTTGCAGATTGGGTCTTGTACAGTCATAATTAAATTCAATCAGCACTAATTTATCTTGTATTTTAGCCAAAATTATTATATTAAGATGGGCTGAAAGTAGCTGTAGGGCTTTCTTTATTCAGTTATTACAGGAATCACATCTGTTTCCAACAACTAATAAATGGTAGTCCATACAGGTAGGGGACAATACAGTGGCAATGAAGCCAAGATATGTAGGTTAAAAAACATTTCCAGAAACAAGTTAAGAAGAGCGCTTCTTCTTAGAAGAGAGTGGCAGAAGTACAAACTTTCAGTCTAAAAGTACCCTTAACAAATTCAACTTTTCATTAACTAGGGCCAAACCAAAGACTTCCAAGTTGTCTCTTACTACCAGAAAGGAAAGGATTGCTCAGCACAATATATAAGGGTTACACTGTGTGAGCTTTAGATATACCAGCCAGGCAAATATCTAAAAGGGAATAAATAAGTGAAAACAAGCCAGTATCAAATGCTGAACAATTACTTTGAAATAACAAGTCGTCTTGACTTCAGAATTAACTTCCTGGCTCTTCTTTCCACCCATGCCAAAAGAAACTGCATAGCAAATAATAAAAAGGCACATAACCAAATACTTCACAATTTCATTATGTAAAAATAAGTCTTGTTGTATTAAATAATGTTATATTTTGACCATTTAATGCTATTTCTATTCTGCTGTAAGTTAAAAGTACCTCCATAGATACAGAATTATTTTTCAGCATCTATATTACCATTCTCCATGGAGCTATAACAATTTATATCGGATGAAGATCTGACCCTCTTTTCTGTCCTTAAACAAATCTAACATTTCACATGAAATCCATTTTGCAGAACATCTGTTTACTTTTCATTATTAATATATGATCATCACAGATCTCATTCTGTTCTCTTCTGTATAAAACTAGCATCATGAAAGAAAGCTT
>WAAD01017943.1:17126-31314 GCA_013389945.1 Fregata magnificens | reverse complement strand
CTCCGCTCCGGAGCCCTTCGCCTCGGTGGCATGTTCCTATTCTATCCTGGTAGCTGGTGTAAAAATCAGCAATAACTTTTTCAAAGAATCTTACCAATTAGCTAGAAAAGGGCAACTGAACCGTTAGTTGAACTTCACTGAGCAGATTTTGCTGTAGTAACATTTACTTTGCATTTTGTGTGCATTTACTGTATGCTTGTTCAGTATTGAAAAACAAAAAATTGAAAGAAAATGACATTTGCTATTAGGGAATTACAAATACAGTGCCATGTATTCCAGTATATAATGAGAATTACTCCTAGCATGGTAATAGTAGAACAGCTAGTTAATCTTCCAACAATGTAAGACAAAATTTGACCAACTTTAAAAGTCAAAGTTTAATTTTTCTTGGAAGCCTTGTCAAAAGAAATAAACAACAGCTACACGTTGGAAGAAAAAAGTCTTGGTAGATTTAGATACTGTTAGCCTTTATCTGCTTTTGAGATAGGATGGCTGTACTTTCTTTGCTGGGATTAATAGAATCTATTGCCTTTTCTTTTGGTTTTAATAGGTCCAATAGTTCTTAGAAAATTCTCATGTGTCTACCAAACACTGCCTTAAGTTGCACATACAACTGCTGTTTCTGTTCAAAATCTGACAAAAGAATTTTTTTTTTTTTAACTCTTACAGACATGGTCCCTCTATCACGTTACTTAGTTGGTATGTTTAGTCTATATTTACTAGACTCTATATGCCCAAGAGACTGACATGCAGAAAACCTGCAGTGCGGTGCACATCTAACCAAATTAGTACGTTCCTGAGAATGACCAATGTGTCTTAATTACTTTAGGAGTCTTCTCTAGAGGGTATTAACCCATGCAAATTTTTTTCAGAGCAGTGAGCCATGTGGATAAATATGTCCTAAAATTGAGAGGATATTCTTTTTACATTTAAATCAGTAGAAGATTTATTGATCCTTGTCATTAAAAAGCCTATATTTGAAAGTGTTTTAAATTGAAAGTATTCTTGAATCAGAATGTATTTCTACCAGCTGTAGTCTACCTGTACCTTATTAAATACTTTTGTGTTAGAATGTTTTTTGTAATGTTAGAATAACAGACATAATGATTCATTATTTTCTTACAATCTATTCCATTAGAAAGGAGGTATAAAGATATATCCTTCAACTCATTTGCATGGGAATAAATAACAACACAATGTGGAACATGGGTGGTGGATTATGTTCCATGTTAAAGTAGTTTAATATGCATTATAAAATGCATTCTATTGGAATAGTTATCGCTATGTATGTTTGTACAGTGCTGAATAATATTTAAACTGGTCATGGCAGAGAATATAGAAGGGAAGGTACTTCAGTGGCTTCTAGTGGGAATTTAAGAAAATTATGAGAATGTTACAATGTCTTAAGGGAAGAGCAGGAAGCATATTGATTGGAAGTAAGAATGAATTAAGAAGAGAGTTTGCATTTCACTGCTACAGAGTCTGCTAATCAGTTTGGCATGGACATGTAGATTTTCCATTTAAAAACCTATGCTTGCTTTCTTTTTTTTTAATTACTTCTATTCTTTCTTTACATTTGGTTGGTCACTAACTTCAGTTTTCATCTTTTTCATCTTTTTAAAAATGACTTCTTCCTCCTCTTCTTCAAAATCCCTTTTTTCCCTACGAAGGAAATTAAAATGTATTTTTAAGGAATGGTCATTTACTTTTTCTTCAGTCAAAGATTCCACAATGTACTACTCATTTTTATGTGCTATTTATTTTTTAAACAAAATTAGTAGCTCACCTCAAATTATTTCTTATGAAGTTGCATGCCTAGCTGTTCAAGGTATGTCTACACTGAAGTATAAATAAGAAAATACAGTCAGAGAAAGGTACTTACTTCATGTAATGTATAACATTGCTAGTAGAGGATCAAGAGGAGAAAGGATTGCATGAACATTCATTGGAGACATGCAAGTTGTGAGGCTCCAGAATTTTATAGCCTTTCATTGAAGTGGGACGTGTAAGTATATAACCAAGGCCTGTTTCCTTGGGTATAGGTAGAAATTATGTCTGCAGTCCATGCTGATGAGCATTTTTTATATCTCCAGCAAACATCATTTTGCATGTTTGCTCACTAGTCGTCCCACTACAGAGATGTAATAAATTTATGCAGAAGTGGGAAGGAATTGTATTTTGACAAAAGTTATGTGTCAGATTTACATTATTTAGTCTACTGAACCTTTTTTTCCCAGGACTAAATCAATAAACGAAGACGATCGTGTGTAAAACATGCATTTAAATTGACTTAGTATGAGTAGAGAAGAATGACTAATTATTCAAAGGTTGTGTCTCTGTATATGCAGGGACATAACATACTTGAGAGCTTATTGTTAATGGAATTTGAGGCAAAGAGTGGATGATGAAAAGGAAACTATTATCCTACTGCAAGAAATAACACTGAAGAAATGAAGGGATGGGAAAGTTGTTCTGTTGCAAGTCTTACCGTTTTTTCAGGACAAGGTAATTCAAAGGATTTCTAAAAACTGAGTTACATGAGTGGTGTGCCTTTGTGACCTTTAGTTTATCTTTCTTATTAGGTAACTCCAAACATCTTAAAAAATATCTATTGGATATTTCTCAAGGAAATAGGTCTCTAAGAAAGTGTCCAAGGTTCTTTGGACCTGCTGAAAGCTTCATAGCAAGACATGAACAAAGTAAAACGAGGAATTATATGACAAAGAATTTTAACATTTAACATTTTATCTTCTGTATAGTAAACGGTGGAGAGTCAAGCATGATGGCGTTTTCTAGAAAAGCTGTGAAAAGGTGAGAGATACAGCACAGCTGTCAGATCTGTGAAAGTATTTTCTCCTTGCAATATTTAACCAATTTCTTTGTTTGCTGTAGCTTCTTCTTCTTTTGAGTTAGTGAGAATGATTTGTCTTCTCTTCTCCAAGCTGAAGATTACTAGCTCTCTGATTTTAAAACTTAATCCTCCAATGGTTCTATCATTTTTCTGTTTATCTCCTTTCTCTCTGAGAACAGGTATATTGCCGTGTAACCACTTCCTAACTAATGCTGAACAGAATGAAAATACTCTGTTAATTTTTTCAGTCATGTGACACTCATCAGTGCAGGTCTGGAACTGTTGAAACTTTAGTACTGATTGATTAATCTCTTACTAATGTGAACTGCTCTGTTGAAGGAGCAAGTAAAGCGAATGAGGCAAAATTCATCCCAGAGTTGGTCTCCATAACAGAGGGTGAATATGGGTTGACATATTATCTAAATTGGTAAAAGTAACCAGGACTAAACGTCAGTGTAAATTTGCTGGGAAAGATAACATGCTGTATTCATTTTAAATACACAAATGCTGAGTAATGTCTTTATCCTTTAAAAAATATTGAAAGTTCATAAACACTGATGTAGTGAGAAAATAACTGTAATCTAGTGTCAAGCAACTTTTTCTTTTCATTTATTTTCAGAAGGATCAGCTCTTGAGATTAATTTTGCATCTCTTCAGAAATCTTAGTGTTGTTAATGGGACTGCTCACATTTAATGTGTAAAACCAAACAGATTCATATTCTGTGTGGTGTAGAGAACACAAAAGGGTTTCACAGAAAAATAGCAAACAGAACAATGGTGCATTAAGTTTTATTACTACTTAGACTATTGTTTGTTAAATCCCATTCTATTAAGTTTGGCTTAAGATAGGACTTTAATATAGTATAAAAGCTTTATGTTAGACTTCCAGAAAGACAGTATTTTGCTAAGGTTCAAACATGGACTGTCAGCATTTACAAAACCTCATAAAATTTTGATCTATTTAACTTTGTCACTCACTCATGAAAAATAACTACAGCATTTCCAATTTCCAGGAAAACAGAGTCTACCATAGGCTGAAATAAAGTGAAGAATTATCTACAGAAATATGTAGTTCTTATTGTCTCCACAGAAATCCAGTGAAGGTAAATATACGTTTGAAGAAATCATTAAATTTTCAGTGAACACAGGGATTCATGGCTGTTATCTTCCCAGTTCCGTGTCTCTTTGCAAATCAAATGTTACGTTAAGTTCCTTTGAGTAGGTAAAGAAATTTCTTTGTATCCATGCAAGTCAGCTAAAATAGTTGAGTAAATATTTATTGCTGGATATTCTCATTATTTCTATTACATTTGGCTCACTGGATTGTGATAGAAGAGGGTTTCTACCACTTATTAGATTTATATTGACATGTATTTTGCTTTATTGATGATAATTTTGAGGGCTTTTGTAAATATTAAGTAGAATCTGGGACCTGAAAGTAGAAGTAGAATCTAAATCCAGAGATCAGCAAGGGCACAAATATGACAGTTATTTGAGCCCGCTACTGGTAGTAGCAGATGAACCTGCACTCGTATTCCATTATTTACTAGATTTCAAATGTTGACAAGATTATAAATTTCAGTAAAAGATTTGATATAGTACTCTTGTGATCTCCTTGCAGCCTTTCATACCCTTCTAAAGAGTATAGTGGTAGTCCCAAAATCTTCACTGACAGACAATTCCAGAGTAGCCCTACAGAAATGCCTTCTAGAATTTTATAAAAATCTCAATTTAGTGATATGATTTTTGGGCCAAGAAAAGTCTTTACTGTGGGAGAATCCACATGGCTTCCTCTTGATAAAACTCAAGAGGAAATTAACTATGCTGACAGTGACATTCAATCAGATTAAATGGTGACCAGAGGAATATCAGAAGACTTTTGAGAAAACGAGTGAGTTTGGAAAGATTAATAAAAGAACATAAAACCTGTTAAGTGTGGGGAAGGACTCTGGAGTGAGCAGGGGGGAACTTAGCAGCCCTCAAACCTGGCTTGGCACTGCCAGATGTCTCCCCACAGGCATTGCTACCCCTGCCCAGGTGAGACAGAGTGTCCTCCCCACTGGACATCACGAGTTACCAGCACCCAACTTGTGGGGTGACAGCACAGGGGCAGCACACAGGGACTCACCTCAGGTGTGCGGCTGTGACTGCTGGGGGAATTTGTTACTGACATGTAGGTCAGCAGGGTGTGGGGGGCCACGGGGGTACACATGAAGCTGAAGCACCTGCATCTCTCAGGGTGTGCAAACATGGGGACCTACAGGACTATGGGGGGAAAGGGGGAGGAAATTTTTTGGAAGAATTACAGAAGGGTTTTTATTAACATTTTTTAAGTGTCTACAATTCTGGTTTATCTATTGTGTTGCTGATAGTGATCCTGAAAGTACAGTTCAGTGATTGCCAGTTAATTACATGTTGTAAGTAAACCAATGAACTGCTTTGATCCTCATCTGACTTAAAACACCTGAGTTAAGTAGTTTTTCCTTGTGATGCTGTAGTTAATATTATTTCCTTTACTATTCCTTAAATACTTTCAGAGTAAAATTCCCGACAATTCCACATAATTTATGTATTTGGTCTTTATTCTACAATTTTTCAAGAATCTAAGAGGATATGTACATTTCCAAGCATAAATGGATGATCTTGTGTACAAGAGGTGCAACTCCACTCACTGTACTGATGTTTTTCACTTCGCACACAAATTTTTTTTTTTCCTGAAACCTTGAAAAACATTTAAGGTTTCATTCTTGGGTGGCAGACATTTAAACTGTTCATTTGATCCTTGGTCCTTCAATTAGGACTTAATCCTGCAGTCATCTGATATAGACTCAGTGCAGAGAATAAACAATGAATGAGAATCTGGGTCTTGGCATTAAATGAGAGAAAAATTCAATTCCTACCTAAATTCCTATCACTAGACTCCTAATGGAAATGAGTAAAAGAGGGAGTAATAGGCTTCCTGAAACCAGAGAATAAATTTTTATTTTATCACATTAAAGCCAAAAAAAAAAATGCCTTCCCTTATATCTTTTTCCCTCAAAGTAAAAGAAAATCCAAACATACAATCCAAACATACCAGACAATTCCTATTAAAGGCTCTAATTTAAATCAGAAGGGATTCAGTGCTAAAAGTTTTCACACACAAAACCAATGTAGCATTTATGCTTTAAACTATTATTTTCCTACGTGAGCAGTTGTTAACCTTAACAACACCACTTTGTGTACAGAAGAAACGAGAACAAAAAATCACTTGTGCTAAGCAAAAGGAGGTGACTGAAGGTTGAAGGCTGATCGCATCTGTATGACAAGCAGCCTTGTGCTTCCATAGTGGAAGGAATTTAAAGAGGAGGAACACACAGTTTTATTACTCTTTTTTCACTCTTTCAAATCTGGTGCTTTCAGCCCTCTACCCAGCTGTAGACCTCTGTGTCAGCAACAGTTCCTTTCAGCTGCAGTTTCCATATGGATTAATGGCAAGCTGTGTAGTGTAAGCAAAACAGCAGGATTAATCCCCCATTTTATAAACTGAATGCATGTAGTATATTTTAAGAGAGATAAGAAATTTGCGTAGCTTCATTTTTTTACTCTTGCTTTTTCTCCTCTCTTAGGATGGGAGAAGACTTCAACAAAACACATTTGGAATGTTATGCACTATTTTGCTTCATTTCTATTCCCATTTGCTAGTGTCTTTCATTGCCCTTATAAAGACTGTATTTTCTTTTTGTCTTATGCTGATGAGAAGTACCTAGCAGAGCCAGTAGAAAGACCACATTAGGAAATTTGAAGGTGATCTGTCATAATCAATCTTTCATTTTTGGTGTCTCCTCCTTGTGCTCATAAATTACATTTTTCACTTCAGAAAGATTAAGAATTTGTGAGATGAATTTCAACATTGTCCTTCTGTGTTGCAAGGAATGTATTTTAGATTTTACAAAGTGAAAAACAGCATAAGTGTTTGGTGGTTGAGCACACATTCTCTGTCTTGCTCCTCACTGAAATAGTTCATGACTCTTGTTTCTTGCTAAGTGTAGGGTAAGGGTGCAATCACTTGAAATAGCTGTGATTGAATTCAGCATGTAAAGCTCCAAAATACTGAAGAGGAAACTGATTTTTACCTTAAAATATATATCACAAAAATGCCACATCACTCTCCATAACAGGCAACCATAAAATGGCGCTCTGTTGGCCCATCACTAAAATGTTAAGGTTGCTTCTGAAATTCTGTCAAACAAGATGTAATATAATGTGCTTCTGTAGGTGACTAGCTATGGGAAAGTTTATGACTGATTCTATATTGCATTTGAATGTGAGTACATCAAAGTCTACAAACCCCGTGACACTATGTCATAAGTTCTACAGTGCTGAGGACCACTGATTTAAAAGTACAGCCTCCATAAATTGTTTATTCATGGTAGTGTTAAAATAGATATTTTTTTTTTCCCCTTTGGTAGTTGTAAGTGTAGAATTTATTTTGTCCACACACGGATGTTTACAAAATGGTGTAGTTAACGTATGCTTTAACCTCATATTTTGCTGATGTTTTCTCCAAAGTTTCTCTTTTAAAAATCAAAATTATTTTGAAAGTCTTACAGTATGTATTCACAATTAAATTTGGAGAGCAGTTCAAAGACAAAATCCACCATATGTATCAACCTATACTGGTTCAAGTTAGTCCCTCATAAAACATTGCTAACTGTCTGCTCTCTAAGTAGATGAGTTGTGTACCTTAAAATTCAATTGTTTTGTGATTTATTAGACCAGCAGTGGGAAAAGAATTCTGTAACTGGAATTCCGCTGATGACAACTTTACATCCCTGTCATTCCCATAAAGTTCAATGCAAGGGACCGTTCAACCACACCAATTCCTAGGTTTATTCATGGGAACAGAAGGCACTAAAGTGTTAGAGATGATCATAACCTCTGAAAATATAGATAGCATTTTGTGGATTTCATGTGCACTTAAGTCTGAAAATGTTGGCCACTTTTGCCAGTTAGTGCCTTGCTGACAATTATGCCTTTAAAAGGCTCCTTCAGGGTGAACAATTTAAATGTCTCTTCTGGTAAATGGAACAAATACAGAAAACTTCACTCAGCTTTAGATAACTTGTTTTAGGCGAAGTCTTGTTAGCCAATTTGACATTTTACTGTTCATAAAGAATGTTTCTCGGTGACATATAAATGTAAGGATAATCTGCCAGGTTCTTCTTAAGAAATGTAGTCTTGATCCTGGTAAGATAAGTTTAATCTTCAAATTACTTATACCTTTAAATTTGTTCTTCTTACTAATTATCATATGCTGATATACTTTTTCCATATTTTTTTGGTCTGAGACATCACCTGCCATAAGGATTTGGTTTTAGAAAGTTTTTTCCCCTGCAATCACTTCAGATGCCATTACTTACTTTCATATATACAGCATCTGTAATATTGAGTAACCTAACAATGGAACATCTTGTCTTTTTAATCTCCAAGTCATGCTGAATATATGCTTTCTCTGATTAGCTGTGTTTTCAGGTGGGTGTGAAACATTCAGCATTACATTACTCCACTGATGTGATTTCAGGGTTAAGTCAATTAAAGTTAAGCTTTAGTGAGCACTTAATTTAGATCTTAAGGACACTAAAGAATCGTTTTTTTCAGGCAAAGCTAAACAGTTAACATAGGTTGTTCAAGAAGTTTTGTGAGTTCAAGTAACTGACTGTGAGATAAAGTAAGTGTGATTTGTTGATGTTCTAGCTAGAGGTAAAGATACAGATGTAAAGGACTAAGTTGTTTTCTTGAAGGCTCAGTTTCATAATCTGCTGATGACTCAGAAACAGAGATCAGGTTCACATTAACTCTTCTGTTTAATTGCATTTCACCTCTTGAACAAGGTAAATGACTGTAAAGCTGTGAGGTTTGTTCTAATGCTGCATAAACAATTCTTGTTCATCCTGGAACTTATATTATTATAACACTGATGTTTTTATGAATAGTCAAAGGAAAATGGGAGATCACTACACAGTACCACAAGGATTAATGGAGCATGTCACTGCTAAAATGTAATGAATTCTGGCGTAAGAATTCCCACTCCGCAGAGGAATCATTTAGAAAACAACTTGTCAACCCTGCATGCTTCAGTGACCTGCTAGAATATTCATTAGGCATAGCCATTTGTTTGAATATTTCTAGTAGGAACTATTTTTGCATACAAACTCCTTATGGAAGATCTGAAAATGTATAATAAAGATAAGGAAATGCTTTATTCTTACATGTTAAAAATCATTTTCATGAACGCAAGTCTGAAAGCAATTTGAGAATACTTGATTTTTAATGGGAGCATGACCTAAGCCTTTAAGCCATGGATAATGCAGGCTATTTATTAATCTGATCACAAGCTACAGTGGCTGTTCATCATTGAATATATTCACTGGTTTTTCTTACTGAGCATTTTTTGCACGAATTGTAATATTACTTTTTAAGACAGTTTTGTACTTTTATTTGAAAGGTTGTTTATTTCTTTCTTCAGTGGAGCAGTCATCCATAAAATGGTAAACTTGGTAAATACTGTGTCTTTGAAACATCAGGCTTGAAAAGCTTGTCAGCAGAATCAAGTCTTCCAGTTTTCAGACTGTTCCAGTTCACTGGCTGGATCCATAGGAAAGAACAATTTGAGCATAGGCCAGGATCCTGCTGTCATTATTTTTACAGCAAGTTTCACCAGTGTGCTTGCTCTGTAGTGATACCCTGCAAATGGCAGAACTGGTCTGGCACAGAGCTAGTGTGCATGGAAGGAATAATTTGACTAGATCGGACGTAAAGGGAAGCACTCGGACAGGTAGTGTATACATTAGCAACTAAAGATTTACATATGGTTAACTGTTCATTACACAAAAAATTCAGGTTATTTAACTAAATAAATGTTTGATATGAAATAATGTTGTTTGAAACAAATAAAATAATCATAGGATAATGGAAAAGACGTTTGAGCTATCACATTGAATTCTTATCAGTAAGTTTCCATAGAAGGGAAAGTACTAACTCTTACTGAAAATGTGGTAGGAAGGGAGAAGAGAGTACTGTAGCATATTTCCTATAATGAATTGTGGGTACTCAAGGAGAAATATTCAGGTTTCTCCTGGCACATCGAAGAAAAAGGGACACTCTTATCATAGTATATTGCCTGCACAGAGTATACTCCACATCTGCCTCTTAAAGTAGACACACCAGATTCATCACAATAGTATCAGATTTCTTATGTATCATGTACCATTGAACCTGAACAGATACACTTTGAAAGAAGGAAAAGTTTTCATCTGGTTTGGCTGTACTTGTTTTGGCAGCATTATCATCTTCTATTTCACTTGCTTCACAGAATGTCTTCATCAATGATCTGGATGAGGGGATTGAGTGCACCCTCAGCAAGTTTGCAGATGATACCAAGCTAGGCGGGAGTGTCGATCTGCTCGAGGGAAGGAAGGCCCTGCAGAGGGATCTGGATAGGCTGGATCGATGGGCTGAGGCCAACTGTATGAGGTTTAACAAGGCCAAGTGCCAAGTCCTGCACTTTGGTCACAACAACGCCACGCAACGCTACAGGCTTGGGGAAGAGTGGCTGGAAAGCTGCCCGGTGGAAAAGGACCTGGGGGTGCTGGTCGACAGCCGACTGAACATGNGCTGAGAGAACTGGGGTTGTTTAGTCTGGAGAAGAGGAGGCTGAGGGGAGACCTTATAGCTCTCTACAACTACCTGAAGGGAGGTTGTAGTGAAGCGGGTGTTGGACTCTTCTCCCAAGAAACTAGCGATAGGACAAGAGGAAATGGCCTCAAGTTGCGTCAGGGGAGGTTTAGACTGGACATCAGGAAGAATTTCTTTACCGAAAGAGTGGTTAGGCATTGGAACAGGCTGCCCAGAGAGGTGGTGGAGTCGTCAACCCTGGAGGCGTTCAAAAAAGGTGTAGACGTGGCACTCCAGGGCCTAGTTTAGGAGTCATGGTGGTGTTAGTTGATGGTTGGACTTGATGATCTTAGAGGTCTTTTCCAACCTTAATGATTCTATGATTCTATGATAAAAATCTGTATATTTCTGGCCTGCAGAATGGATAAAATAGACATGCTCAAGCATGCCTTACTGAAGTTAAAGAAAGGAACACCAAAGCTGTGTCATTGTTCTTTTGTTTCTTTCAGTCTACTGAAGCAATATTTCTTGTGGTTAACTCCCACAACCAGTATTCACAGGAAGCTCTAGGTCATCTTCACTTTTTTTTTTGTTCCAGACCAGTACCTCTCCACCTTGATTGGTGATTACAGTTAAATGCCTGCCTAATGATCACCCAACTTTGAATTATGATCCAGTTCCTTAAGCTGGCCCAAACAGACAAAGAGAGATGAGGAGATGGGCATGGTCATTATTGCCATCAAGGAAAGATCATTATTGGAATAAACGTGGCAACCATCTGATGAGAAACCATTTACCTGCAAAAAGACATAATGTTATTAAGCAATAGTAAGAATCATGGACAATGTATGTGAAAAACTTGTCTGTTCTAAACAGATAGCAACTCAATAGTTTAATACACAATTGGTTGCACAATATATAATCTGGCATAGGTTCATCTGCTAAGGATTTTAAATCTGTAAAATCAGGTTCAATGTAGAGTCATATATATATATGTGTATGAATTAAACTGTCAAAGACTGAAAGCATAGTTGAAAATAAAAAAATTTAGATGTTTAAGATGAGAATCCGTAACTGAAATCCATAAGAATATTTCTACCTGCCTTCTCTTTACAGGAAGTCACATAGCAATAAAGACTAGCTGCTCCAAGTAAGGAGGCAGGACATGCAATAAAAATGAAAATAACCAAAACCAAAGAAAATTTTATGTCAGTCATAAACAAAGGAGTGTTAATCCCTTGAATCTTGAACTGGAAGGAGGACTGAAATGGTTGATTGGTAGCTTGGATTGAGAAAGAAGAGTAATCAAAAACTGGTTGTAAATGTTCTTACCAACATTATCAGGTTTATAGTAGTAGAATATATTTTTAAAATTTATATATATATATATATATATGTATTTTTATATATATATATATAAAATTTAGCTTTCTTACAGCAGCTGTTCACAATGAGAATGGTAAAGACCTGAAACAATGCCCAGAGAAGTTGTGGAGTCTGTCTTGCAGATTTTTGAACCTTGACTGGACAAGCCCTGAGAAATCTGAACTAACTCAGAAGTTAACCCTGCTTTGAGCAGGGGATTGGAAGAGAGGCCTCCAGAAGTTCCTTCTAAGCTAAAGTATTCTAGAATTCTAACTGCTATTCTCTTGCTCCAGTGAAGTAGATGATCTCCAGCTTGATAGAATTTATATGTACAGTTTTAAGTCTACATATACATGGCAGCCTTTTAAACCTATGTCAAATTTTAACTTTCTTATACCTTCCAGTAACTTGCAGTACAAGTGAACTAATTCAGATATCCACCATACTACTAAAGCAAGAATGTAATCAATTTCATTGATTCATCAAGGCTTACCACAATTTTAGTATCTCTAATAGACTTAGATGAACACCACAGAAATATCTTTGTAAAATATTTAATAGGTATTTTATTTTGTTTGCAAATTGACAACTTGCATAACATTAAATTCTGTTCATTCTCTTCCTTCATCCTGAAGCAGTGACTGGACCTTTGGGAGTCTGGCTAATAGAGTTTCCTAATATTGTTCATCTTTAATTAATCTGTTAGATTAATTTTTCTTTTCTTCATTTGACATATATGCAATGAAATTTTAATCCACACCTTGTCTATTAAGCTAGAAGCAGCAAAATCCTGTATTCTTGTCTTCCACTAGCAATTGGGACTTTGGATTCAAGGACAATCTAGTTTCATATTTAGTGGCATGTAGTAGCTTCTGCAGTGTTCCCTTGCCCCCATTTGCTTGTTCCTTGTTCCTATCCTCAGGTCTCCACTGCAGCAGCAGAGATTTTTTTTTAATACCTCAAACTGGTCACTCTATGACCAGTTGGGTTCTTAGGTCTGACTGTCCACAGTTGCCTTCTCTGGTTCAGTATGTGCTACATATAAAGCTGTTCTGTTACAACAGAGGAGATAGATAGTCATGGTAAGAAGGAATTGGAGTGAAGATAAGGCATTTTAGGTTGGAAGTCTCCAAGGAAATGAAAGTAAGATTACAACCTACAGCAAGAAGACAGTTTCAGACACAAAGAGTGAAAGGATAAAAACTTTCTTATTCCAACCAGGATGAAATTCCTGATACAGCTGACAGCAAGATTTCACAAGGATTAATGAAATCAGAATTTTGCCAATTTCTCCAGGGTGAAAACTGGCTACATTTATGAATTCCATCTAACTTTTTTTTAAATACTTAGAAATTACAATTTGACTTTCAAAAACATTTAAGGTGGGTTGGCTTATAAATGTGTTAAATCATTCACTATGCTATGTTTGGGGAAATGGTCCAAAATAGCTCTCCTGATTTAACTTCCTGTGAAAACATTTCATCTTTTCTGAGGTTTCTTTTTTCCAGCTGAAATGCTCTTCTAAAGTGAATTCTCCTAAACCAAAAAATGGATTTTGCAACAAGGAAGAAATACGCATATAAGGAGCTAGTGAAAACAGCTGTTTTGCTTTAAACTTCTGCGTGAGTGCAATTAAAGTAATGTGCAAGCATAAGCAAACTTATACGTGAGCATCATGTGAATGTATTCTTATTTCTCAGTTAGCTCTCGACTTCTACTGCCAAAGTTATGGCTGCAATACAAAATTTGTTTGAAATCTTGCATTAGAAGCTACAGTGCATAAGTGGAGTTTGATGAAGGTTGTATGGTGGATTGACCTTGGCTGGCTGCCAGATCCCCACCCAGCGACTCCCTCACTCCCCCTCCTCAATAGGACAGGGGAGAAAATGAAATGAAATATCTCATGGATGTGGAATAATTGCTGGAGGTGACCTAGAAATTAAACTTATATTCACATTTTAAAGAAAGATACAGCATTGAAGAAGCTTCCAGGTTGGAGTGCAGCTGATATGCAAGGAATCCATTCCACGGAAGTTCCCTAGGCCTGTAACCTTAGACGTTAGCAACACCAGGGGAACTTGGTGTGCCGACTCTAAGAGGAACTACACGGAGGGTGGAGCGGAGTGGAGACACCGCGGCCAGGCTCTGTGATAAATGGGAGCTTGAAGGTACCATGGAACAATGGAACAATGGAAACTTGAAGGTACCATGGAACAATGGGAACTTGGAAGTACAATGGAACAGTGATAAGCTGCATATTTGCTACCCTGGGCCAACGGTCTGTCATGTTTTGACAAAATGCTGTCCTTTTGGTGA
>WAAD01017943.1:361-16682 GCA_013389945.1 Fregata magnificens | reverse complement strand
GTGACTAGACTGAAGGTGTATCACGTTATTTGTGCATCCGTAATCGTGATAGTTCAGTGCACTGAACGCGATCGGACTTATAACGACAACTTGGGCTACTTTAGCCTTTAATGCAACAATGGGTCAAGATAAAGACAGGGAAATCACTTACCAATTATTTCATGGGCAAAACAGACTGACTTGGGAAAATTAATTTAATTTATTGCCAATTAAAATAGAGTTGGATGGTGAGAAACAAAGACAAAAACTAAAACTTGCCCTACCATAACAGTTCCCCTCTGCTGCTCCTTCCTCCTCACACTTTTCCCCTGCTCCAGCGTGAGTCCTTCCCACAGGCTATAGTCCTTCACCAGCTGTTCCAGCATGGATCCTTCCACAGACTGCAGTCTTCCAGGATAAACCTGCTCCAGTGTGTGCTCTCCGTGGGTCGCAGCTCCTACAGGAAATATCCCCCTTCTCCTGCATGGTGTCCTCCAACCTCTCAATATTATAGCTTGGTTTTGGCAGATGATTATGATATCATCTATTTATCATCTTGTATATTCCAGGGTAATAAAATATGACCTACAAACACCTCATCAACAGGGTCACAACATACTGTTTCTTCCAAAACATCTCATGGAAGAGATTCTACTGAAACTGAACTTGGTGAAATTCCGTCTTTACACCAGAAGCGCATTTGCACAGTTAATTGTAACAGAAATGTGTTGCTGTGGGACGTCACATCTTTCTCTGAATAAAAATGTAACTCCAAATATTACTAAAACCCCATTCTCAAGGTGAGTCTGCTGTTGATTTTAATGCTGGCAACTGCTCAACTTAAGGTATTTTTGAAAAAGAAACAAATACAAATTAAGATTTTGATCCAGGTTCTGTTCACTTTATGCTTGCTCCATTCTTATACTCATTCCCAAACATTACCTTATGGCCAACATGTGAAGTGACTGTTTGAGCTGACTCAGTTTGACCATTCTGAATTTCATTACATATATTATTTCCTATTCCTTTTCAAACATAATTATCTTTATAGTCCCCTCTTTATTTTAAACATACTTGAAGTTTTTTATTGGTACAGAAAATAAAGAAACAGTGTGCCAGAAGATGCTAGAAGATCATTGGAAGATCATTGGAAATAGCCAAACCTTCCTAAAGCTTTGGGAAGTTGGTGACAATAAGTACATCTAAAAAAGCTAATTGCACTGTATTGAAAAAACATAGCCTTTGAATTCTTGCAAGTGCTTCTCTGAGTTCCTCAGGGTTATTTTGTCAAGAGGGGGTAAACACTATAATTCTTTTGGTGATTACTTCACATTTTTACAAAGGTTTTTATATGAATAGCAGATGATGCGTTACCAGCTTTTTCTACTATAAAATTAATAAGTGATATCTGTTCATCGTCATACGTGAGGACACACTATGGTTTCTTCGACTGCATTGTCTTTTGTGGAAGGCCAGCAGACATAGCAGATTAATGAACTCCTTGTTAGTAGTCAAAATGCTGTCCTAACAATACCATCTGGATGTCTGTCGGAATGAACTTGAGTCCTGCTGATGAGAGCTGGAGTTCAGTTAATGATTAGTGTCCTCTACAGGAGTCTTTAAAAAGGGTGATTAATCAGCTGTATGGGGTGATTGGTTAGTTTTTATCACATAGTTTTGTTAGGTCAGAAACTTAGATAATAAAGGCAGAAGACTTAAGTAATAAATGCTTTAAAAACTCACAGAAATTAAAATAGGCTTTTTAGAGTTTTTTATTTCACCTAATAAACAGTGCCCCTGACAATCTACTTATTTCTTCTGCATAAATTTCAGCCCTATATAATTTCATCAATTTAAATCCACAGGTATAGGGTCATTTATGCAATTATTTGGTCTTTTGTTTCCTAGGTAACAGACTCGTCAAGAGATGAAATATGGCCACCCACTTTCTTATCCTCTATTATTTGTTCTCATGCTAATCCATAAAATTCATTAGTTTCTTTCTCCTCCTCCTCTTTCCCCCTTTACAGTCAGTCATTTTGTTTAGTTGAATGATGAATAGAACATTTATTTAGCCCTTCATTTGTATGGAAAATACACAAGTATTTAGATGAGAACATTAAAAATGACAAATTAATACACTAAAGAGTGCATGTAATCTACAGGTAGAACCTTTTCTTTTTACTCTGAGAGAAGGAAGGAACATGTCTTTGCAAAATTTAACAGCTCTGCAGGTAAGCTGAGCAAAACTAAGAAAATTGAAAATGCTGTATTTTTTTCTTTGTTCCTCTTTTGGATCAATATGTAAAATTTAGAACCACCATTTCTCAAATTAAATTTCAATTAACATTTGCACTTGAAAATAATAGTAAACTAAATTTGGTAATCACATTCTATATCAAGTCTAAATGTTTTTATTGCTTAGAAAAATGATTTGTCCTCTATATCCAGATAAAGATACTTTTGCTATGCTATATCAAACAAGCGCAATTGTCAAATCTACTGTATTATCTCTGTTAGTGTTGATACTTTTGAACAAGATGATGCTATCCATATTTTAGAAATATTCCTAAAAGTTCTCATTGGAAAGTTTTGTTCCTGACCAACACTTACAATTTTACCCAGAGAACACTGATTTTTTGGCTCATCATTTAACAGCTCTTATTCTCACAACACAAAGTCTGTGATTCCTTTTCTGATAGGTTAGTTTCATGACGCCATGTTAATTGTTCCATGATAAATCTGCAAAAAGCTACAAAGCTACGATAAACCTTGGATCATGATTGTTGTGTATCCTCAGAATACATTTTTATAACAGTTGCTATTGACCACAAAATGACCTAGCTCATCAGCTCAGATTAAGCTCTGTTCATCACTCCATTAGTATAGTTTCATACTGATTTTATGCCGATCGTGGAAAATCGGGTGCAGCTAAACCAGCATGAAAGTTATGTAACACAACGGTGAATCAGACCTTTTGGTTTTCTCTGCTTTCTCAAGCCTTTTCATTTTGGGGTGCAATCCAATTATTTTAAATGTAAGCACATTAATTCCAAGTATGAAAAGTCGAAATGGTGTTCTCTAAATTTCTTTGAAGGGAGTGACTCACCCAAACTGCATTCAGCTTTAGCACAGAAAAGACATAGAGAACATTAGCTGATATTACTATTGATGAATCCCGCTAATTACATTATTCTACTGTGCCTTGAAATAACTTTTAAAAGACGGAAACCCAGGAAGCAAAAAAGAACAGCCAAAGAAAATATCCTCTCCCAAAAATTTTAATTCAAATATCGTTTCAGAATCAATAAGGAATAAAATCAGAAGTTTGAAAGAATACAGAACTGCATCGAAACTTCCCCAAAAGAGAAAACAAAGTTTGATTATGAGATATGTTTTTATCTCCAAGTGCATATGAAAATAATTTCTACTTTAGTACATCATATTTATATAACATCCAGCCCATGCTTTAGACCTTTCATTTATCACCCGTATTTAGGATTTTTTTTACCCTTGAAATATAACAAGGCTTTTGCAATTTTTCTCTATCTTCTCTGAAAAATTATCTTAGCAAGACATAGGATTCAGAGTCAGGATAGTAACTGGTTTGAATGACACTAAAATATCTCTGAGAGCTGCTTGGTGTATCTGTCTTGCAGAGTCAGCATTCAGAACCTGCAAATTTTGATCAGTGTGGGATATTTTGTCACAGATTATAGAGTATTATTTGTCCTAATTTAGAGTTCGTAATGTGATCCACTTCCAGAGGTCACCTGGAAGTTCTTTTTAACAAATACTCTGATAGCCAAGGCACTTAATACATAGTCAGTGCACATGACCTTTGCTGCTTTCTTCCTCTGGCCCCCTCTAGTTGAGGCCCTGGTCTTTTTAATATTGGTCTTAAGCTCATAGAAGCATGAGAGTATTACTCTTTCTTGTACTGCAGGTTCAGCTAAGAGATTACAGCTTTTAAGCCCTATTGTAGAAGCTGTTTATAGTACACAGAAAAATTCCTGAATCTTTTCATGACAATGCCTTCTTTAGACAGAATTGCCAGATTTCTGAGTTTCTGATTCAGGGTTCTCAAGGTCCAAAAGAAGACATCAAAAAGCTGTGAAAATCATATCTCTAGCAGACTTTTTCATGGAGATATTCCTGAGAAGTCTGAACAGTGCCACAAGCTGAGTTTGAAGTTTACAAATCATGCAGAAATGAGAGACTACGTACTTCAGAGGGATAAACACAATACTTCTAGACTTCCTTTGGATACATAAAATAAATATTTGTTTCCTAATTATGGAAAAGCAAACAGATAAATAACAGAAGCAAAAATACAGAAACGCCTTTCTTTTTTATTGCTTACCTATTTTGAGCTATTCTGAAGTACTACATCACCACTGTGACATTTATTACATAGTTTATTTTACAAAGTCTGTTAAAATAAATATTCTAGTATTACATTTTTATTTTCAAATAATAAAAAATCTAAATAACATCTAGATAATCTATTAATCTTTGTTGTCTTGTTTAGAGCCTGCAACATATATTCTTAAAATAGTTGAGTGACTAATGAGCCTTTAAAATTTCATTTCAACTATCTGAAATATCTGCTGAGAAAAAGGTTTTCATTTTGTCCTGTACTGTAACAATTTGCCTTCAGTAAAGATTCGGTATACATATGCTATCAGTGTTTCCAGGTTGTAATAATCCTATTGTTGGTGTTGCCTTCTGAGGCATTCGGAGGGTGAATCATTCCTGGACGTCTCTAAATATGCCCATTTACATGTATGTTTTGGAAGGGGTTGATTTTTTAAAACATAACTGAAAATTATTACAAGCATACTTTTCAGGTAAAATGTAAACTACTAAGACAAAGGAATTTTCCTAGTGTTTCTTGAACAAGCCATCAATTCAGGACAGCAAGCTACTAGACTCTTGGCTTTCTAATTGTTTCCTGCTACAGTTTAACTTTACCTTGTGTTTGCTTTTCTAATTATCATCAGAGTTTTAAAGTCTCACCTCACAAAAACAGATAAAATGTTATGGCAAATAACAACATTGACATAGATTGTTTTTGTCAGAAACAGAAAGAATACAAAAACTGAAGTGTATTCAATCCCCTTCCCTCAGGAGTGTAATGACAAATAAAGAGTAAAATTAAAAACATGATGCTGTGTGGGAAAGAAACATTTCTATTTACCCCTGCATTGCAGACATAAGACCAGGCTCTCCTACTAAAGATGAACATACCCTATGTATGTGTTAGTGGGGAGCTACCAGTGTTCTGGCTTGATAAATATCCTGCATTCAGGCAAAGAGGGTAACATACTCAAACAGATGCTCTCTCATGGAAAGGTTTTGTGGATATTAGTCTGCTGAGAAGCAACTTCTGGAACAAAGGAGATAAAAATGTTTGACAGACTATGGGCAGATTATTCTCTTTTTTCCTAAATATATACTTCCTAAGCTCTCACAAACACTGAGTAAAGAAATCAAAGCTCCTTTGTGTACTCTCATTTTGATCCAAATACAGCATTACCAAATATTTGAAGATGGAACATTGTCAGAGTCCAATTCTCTCTGACCAGGTTCTTTGGATATTCCACACATAGAGGGTGTAATGTTTAATATCAGATTACTTATTTGAAGACAGTTGATGTTACATGGGAGTTCTGATTGAGCACAATATTACAAAATATACTGAAAAAACAATACAAATATAAGTTATACTTAGCAAAATGCAAAAATTGCAATATACAGTTCAATCCCAGTACCAGTGTGATCCCCATTACTAGTGTCTATAATATGTTCACCATCATGACACTGGACATCCCCAGTCACCAGGAAGGAATACATGGGTTGAAGCCAGCTCAAGCCCATTGCTCTTTTCAGAATTCTTTTGCTAGTTGTTTAGTTTTTGTACTCTAGGTTGGGCTAAGCCACGTATTCACTCTCCCCATGCTGGTCTGGCTAACTCAAGGAGACATTTACACCACCAGTTGATCCAATCAGCTGTTGATAGCTGTTTATCTAAAACAAAGGCCATCCTCTGGTCCCCTTTGTGGTGAGAAAAAGTCTGCTTCTTTGCATTATTCTCTGAGTTCCAGGGCACATCACCCTTGCCCATCTCCACCGATCTTTCTTCCATTGTAGGGGATTATTCAACGAGTCACATTCCACCTCTAGGGGTTGTCAGTCACACCATGCCGAAGGCCTTGCTAAAGTCAAGGTGCACAACATCTGCTGCTCTCTTCTTATCTGCAGAGTCAGTCATCTTATTGTAGAAGGCAATCAAGATAATAAGGGATTTACCAATTTGCCCTTGCTAAATCCATGTTTGCCATTTCTAATTCCCTTCTTGTCCTTCATGTGGCTGGACACAGCTTTTAGAAGAATTTGATCCATAATCATCTGAAGTGAGAGTGACAAGACTGTAGTTCTCAGGACCCTTCTTCTTGCCTTTCTTAAGGATGGATGTGATGTTTGTCTTTTCCCAGTCACAAAGAACCATTCCTGATCATCGTGAGCTGTCAAAGATGACAAGAGTCGCAATGACATCTGACAGTTCCCACAGCACCTTTAGATGTATCGCATGTGTTCCCAGGGATTTGTATATGTCCAGCTGGCTTAAGTGTTCCCTAGCGTCTTCCTCTTCTGAGAGTACTGCTTCAGGCCAGAGGGCAATGTTTACCCATAATAACCAAGGCAAAGAAAGCACTGAGCACCTCAGCATTTTTCATTTTCTTTTGTCTGTTGGTTCCTGTATTGGGTTTACATGGCAAGGTTTTGATAGTGGAGCGGGGGGAGGTTGGGGGTTGCTGTAGGTGTGGCTTCTGTGAGAAGACACAGGAGTTGCCCCCATGTCCGACAGAGCCAGTTTCAGCCAGCTCCTAGAGGGACCCACCGCTGGCCAAAGCTGAGTCAATCAGCGATGGTGGCAGAGCCTCTGAGGTAACATATTTAAGAAAAGGTAAAAAACACTGTGCAGCAGCTGCAAGAGAGGAGTGAGAAACTGTGGGAGAAACAGCCATGCAGACACCAAGGTCAGTGAAGAAGAAGGGGCAGAAGGTGCTCCAGGCACTGGAGCAGAGATTCCCCTGCAGCCTGTGGTGAAGACCATAGTGAAGTAGGTTGTCCCCCTGCAACCATGGAGGTTCACGAGGGAACAGATATCCACCCTGCAGCCCATGGAGGACCCCACACCACATCAGGTGGATGTGCCCCAAAGGAGGTTGCGACCCCATGGAGATCCCATGCTGGAGCAGGCTCCTGGCATGACCTGTGACCCTGTGGAGAGGAGCCCACACTGGAGTAGGTTTTCTAGCAGGACCTGCAACCCTTGGGGGACCCACGCTGGAGCAGTCCATTCCTGAAGGACTGTACCCCATGGAAAGGACCCATGCTGGAACAGTTCTTGAAGGACTGCAGACCAGGGGAAGGACCCATGCTGGAGATGTTCTTGAAGGACTATATGCCATGGGAGGGACCCTACACTGGAGCAGGGGAAGAGTGTGAGTTAGAAGGAGCAGCAGAGACAACATGTTATGAACTGACTGTAACCCCCATTCCCCATCCCCCTGTGCTGCTTGGGAGGAGGAGGTAGAAGAGCTAAGAGTGAAATTGAGTCCGGGAAGAAGGGAGGAGTGGGGGGAAGTTGAATTTAGATTTGTTCTTATTTTTCACTATCCTACTCTGTTATTAAATGGCAATAGATTAAATTAATTTCCCCAAGTCGAGTCCGTTTTGCCCATGATGGTAATTAGTAAGTGATGTCCCTGTCTTTATCTCAACCCACAGCTTTTCATTGTATTTTCTCCTCTTGTCCTGTTGATGGAAGAGGAGTGATAGAGCAGCTTGATGGGCACCTGGCAGCCAGCCAAGGTCAACCCACCACAGTCCCTTTCTCCATTTTCCTTAGCCTTCCTTTCAGTGATGGTGTGCTCACAGAAGCCCTTCTTGTTACCTTTCCTATCCCCCACTAGTTCCAATTCCAGTTCAGTGCTGGCTTTCTTAACTCCACCCGTGCACATTTAGGCAATGTCTCTCTATTCCTCCTGGGTAGTCTATCCCTGCTTTCACTTTCTGTGTACTTCCCACTTGTTTTTGAACTCAGTCAGGATTTCCCACTCTGTTCATCCACACTTGCCTTTTGCCACACTTACCTGACTGCCTGCACGTTGGACAGTACTTGTATACTGAGGAGGAGAGATCCCCGACCTGTGCTGATCCTCTTCACCCTCCAAGGAAGTTTCACATAGGATGCTGCAAACAAGATCACTGAATGAGATCTATTCTCCTGAAATCTTGATGATTCATGATTAGTCTTTTTGTCATGATCACTTCTCTCAGGACATGAGGTTTCACATTCTGGTTACTGAAGCCAAGGCTGCCCCGATCTTCACATCTTCAGTCAGTTCTTCCTTTTGTTGAGCAATAAGTCCAGCAGAACATCTCACCTAGTTGGCTCATTGATCATGAGGAACAAGAAGTTATCTTCAATGTAAAGTGTAAATCTGTAATGCTTGTACCCAGACATATTGCCCTGCAACTCTGCACAGACTATTAATTTCTCCTGTTTGTTTTCCATGATGTGTGAACTCTTTACAGGCACTTGAAAAGGATCCCTTGTCATTCTGGTTTCAAAAGGAGAGTGTGAGAGTCTTGGACACTGAGTTGTCCCCCAGACACTTCCTTGCTGTCCACAGTGCCTTAAATTCTCCTTAGAGGATGATGCACCAGTATAAGTTGTTTAAAGCCCACCTCACAAAGTTAGTGAGCCTATTGGCAAAGACACTTTTGCCAATCCTGTCATCTGCTCAGCAGTCCACGTTCCTCAGGGAAGGACCCATGCTTTTAAAAAACAATTTGTGACACCAGCCACGCAGCCAGGTGTTCAGCCCCCGGATGCATCCATTCCGGTCTGAGCCTTTACCCTTCATTGACAGAAGTGAGACCACCACCTGGCTGCCCTTGCCCTTCACTCTCACTCCAGAGCTCTTTAGTCCCTATTGAAATAATCTGGGTCTCCACAGCACTGTCATTGGTGCCCACATAGATGAACAGAAGGGATAACAATCAGGGGTCCAGATAAACCAGTTTCTCCTTAAAAACTGAATCTGAGCATGCAGCAAGCAGCAAAAGTCCCAAGACATTAAGTTAGGTCAATAGGTTGTTGCCTCTGTACCTTACAGGAGAGTCTTTAGTAGCAAACACCCTCCTTTTCTTCATGTGATAACTTGGTTGAGAATCAGCTGTCTCTGGTGTCTTCCCTGATGGAAGGTCATCTTCCTTAAGAGTTCCCAGGCCAAGGAATGTGTCTGTTTGTTTGTTTGTTTTCCCTGGGACTGAGCTGTATTTAAACATCTGGTTCTTGGAGACTACCTTTTCAAACACAATTAAGACATTACATGTGCAGTTTTTTACAAGTTTCTCAATCCTCCAGGACTAAAGGGTAAATAGGATCATAATTCATATATAAATAATATGCAAAATTATATTAGTTACATCACCATTTGTATTAACCTCCAGAACAGCCTTAACCTACAGTACATGCTCCACTGTGAACAAACAAATGGCAAAATGTATACCGGGCATCAATTTTAATTTTACATTTTACATTTACATTACATAAAATTTACAAATTTTAAAGCAACATTTAATTTCCATTGGAAAGCATGAGTGTGGAAGAAAGTGACATAAAAGCCTGTGTTACTTGTTGTTAATTAAATCTTCTGGACAGATAGAAGAAACTTATAACAAATTAATTTTAAAAAATCATGGCATTTAATAAATAATTTTTGTCATTTTAACTGAGTGTACATAAACTCTGCAGGTTCAAACAAGCTAAGGCATAAACAGAACTTATAATGGTATATGAAAATCCACTGTTTTTTTCTGTGTCTTTGGAAAACACACAATGTTTAAAGAGTTAAAAATTACTCTATTAACTACTAAATGTTAGTATGTATCTTCAAGTTATACTCTATATTTAAGGCTAATGAGGGAGTACAGAACACCACCTATATCTACAATTACATTTATTTCTGTATGCACCAAATTATGGATTTAAAAGCTTAGCTTTGGGCCACCAGGTTAGGGATTCTATGTCCATGGGATTATAAATAATACAACTCAGGAACAGAAATCCAGTCCACCTAACTTTTCAAAAGCCCTCCCCAGCCCTAGAAAAATACTGGTAAATTTGTATGGGGTAGAATTGGTTTGTATGGGCATAATCCAAAGCCTGTGAAAATTAGGGGAAGTATTCTGTTTTAACTGAGTCCTAATTGGATGAAAACAGTAAAGGATATATTACAGCATAAGTTACAGAAAAAGGGGGGAACAGATCATATAGCCGTAATATGGAAAAAACCATTGATAAGTAAGCTCAAGTACTGTCTGAAGCAAGGCACATTTGTGCAGCTGATGCCATGATCTTTTGCTGAGCAAATGATATCAATACCACTGTGTGATAAAAGTGACTGAAGTCTAAGTAATTGTGGTTAGCAGTTTCTCTTCCTCTAATGGATCACCCTCTGCACCTGCTCTAAATAATGAAACTAGAATGAGTCATGGAATATGTAAATCTCAGCAGCAACTCTTACAATGTACATGAAACTCTGGCATGCACAGCTGTTTGATTTTATGTTTTGTCAGAGCAGTGTTTAGGGGGAGAGGATAAATTAGCTATAGCCATAGGGGAAAGAGAAGGTGCAAACGAGATTTATTCCATTCACTGAAACTAATGGCAATATATCAAATACATAAGAGGCTCAATGATTCATCCAGGATAACTATTCTCTATTTTCTTGAACTTTAAGACTCTTTTTTTTGTTTAAATCTTCTTTTTCATTTTCCTAAAATGGCCTTTAAATTATCTGGAAAGACTCTCAGAGATACAGATGGTGACACAAAGTACAAGTGGTGAAATTAAAACACTTTAGTCTTCTTCTGACTTAAATGGTTCTTCAGAGAGAAGGAAAAATATGGTTGTGTTTCACAGAATTTAGCCTGTACAGTGGCATCTAAGCATACTGCAAGGTAAATATTATGTTATTCTACTTTCTAATGTGTGAAAAATGACTGCAGGATCAACTTCCATGTTTCCTCCACAGAAGAAAACCCACCTGTTTGTGAAAATCCCAAGGGCTGTTTGTGATGGCAAAATACAAAGCAGTCATTGGCAGGAGTATAATTTTCTTTGCCACTCTCTTGTTTTTTTACCAAAATCTGGCAACGTAGTCTTATAAATACTGCTATCCTGAATTAATTATTCTTCTACTGTCAGTCAAGTTGTTTCTTGCTGATAGAAAGACATGTCTCCAAAGGAGTGTTCTGCTTTGGGGAAAAAGCAAGAAAAGCCAATCCTCTATCTATTTGTGTATTATCACTCTCACCACTCACTCTGCAACACAGCCACTCTCCCCTGTGAGAAAACTTTTGTCCCTCCTTTCCAAGTTGTCAAGCTTTTTACATAACAATAACTAGCAACGTTCTCTCTGAATTCACAGAACATTATATAAATTATGTCAGAGATTTTTGTCAGAGTTCTGTTGTACTGCTCATTGCACTACTAAGAAAGCCACACACCTAACGAAATCTGAACAAGCAGAATTTTTGTTGCCCTAATATTAAGTATTGGTATTGCGCTGACTTTAACAATATAAAGTAGAATTATCAATGACTACTGGGAAATCTTTTCTAACTAAGAACAATGGTCACTGTTTTCATCTTGTCCGTCAAAATTGTATTAACCCACACCCACTGCTAGATATCAGCTTGAACAAATATTATTTCTGCTGGTGGAAGATGTGCCCATGTGTTGTTTTTTCCAATGTTTGGACAGTGCTGAATGAACTATAAAAATACACTTTTTCAAATTACAAAAAGGGCAAGATATAACATAATATAACATTATGATGGTAGGATCGCCAACTGTTTCTCTAAAAGTTCAGATCTGTGTTCACTATAACTCTTGTTTTGGGGAATACCAGAGAGACTGTAACACAGAGATAACATGGAGAAAACAGGAAAAAAAACCAAACCCAAAACTAGAGGAAATAATGACTTGGAATTCACATATTAAGAAAAGGGCTATCTCAACCTTGCATAACTTAGGAGAACATGTTGGATTCACAGAAATAATGAAGTAGACTAGAAAGTTCACGCAGTATTTTATAAATAATAGAAAGAGTAGAGGGAGCAAGTAGGAGGCTGTCTCGGGTCTCCACTTCCTGGCCAATTTCCTTAGCTTGCTTTCTGTTTCTCAGTTTCTCAGCCACCATTGGCAGTAACAGCAGTAGGCAGAATATGGTACAAATGTAGCTCACAGAAAATAGCTTATTTACCAGAATCACATTTTTTTCTAGGTGATGGTCCTAGCTATCTCTTTTTGGGACCTTGTGACAAAGAACCGCTGATTATGAGTAACTGGACAATCTACTGAAAAATATCTCAAAATTTTTAATAATTTTTTTGAGGGGCGGGAGATTAGGTGCAAAGATTCTTAATGAGTTCATGAGGAGTTCAATGGGCCTCAAATATATAGGCAAGGAAGCATTAATTTCCTAAAGATTGTTCTTTTTTTGTTTTCAATCTGGGCAGCATTACTCCTTGTTCCAGAAGTCATATGACTGGATTCAATGGCTCTCATTTTGCAGTAAAGTGCCATTCAGTATCAGTAAAGCTACTGTGGTCTGGTCTTAGCAGAAAAGTTACATTTATTCTCAATATGAAACAGGCCATCATACAGCTGTACAGATTTTCATGTGTGGAGAACATAATTCTGTCACAGGATCCCTAAGCATTTCAGACCACATAAACACAGTTCTGTCAATTGGACTAATGACAAATGGGAATGAGACTGCTTCAAACATCAGGGAGCATCTGGTACAGACAGGTGCGCAATATTTTTCTTAGTAGTCAGAGTAAAGTTTAGCAAGCTTCAGTCTAATGATATGGCTTAGCAAATCTACTTTAGTCATTTAGTATGACTACATTACTTAACATAGACTCACAGGAAAAATGTAAGAGCTACAAAGAGAAATTAAAGAAATTACAGAAAGTAACTAACTGTTCAGCTTTGACAAAAAAAGCTATTCTTCCTTCTGGAAAACTAGTAACTTCTAATAAAGGTCAACCTGTGTCATCAGACAGTCCAAAATCACATGTAATTATTCCGCAAGTTCTTCTCTCACGTGTTTTATATTTCTTGCCTTTTATCACAGTAGTCAAACTGAGAAGATACAACAGAAATATTTTGGAAAGCTTTCACTTGAGTATTTTCTATAAATAATCTACAGGACGTGAAAGCAGGCTTTTGGTAGCTATGTAGTACAGAATAGTGGGTGCTGGTAGATTAAAGGGATTTTCACATCCTCTAATAGACAGATGCCCTAAATTTTCTCCTGAAGGAACCTCCCTGTTTTCATAGCCAGCCACAGAAGATTAAACTCTCATACTTGCCTGAGTGTTGAACAAGACATGGATAAGTGTGAAAGGGGCTTTTTACCACTGAAACAGGGCAGCAGCAGAACTTTTAGCTTATGTCATGATTCAGAAAAAGAAACATCACAGCCTAATCCTGCACACTTCTTCCTACTTCTGTAGGCTTACAGATACAGCCTGGCACATCATGGTTGTGAATAATGCAGATCTGCAAAATCCAGTTAGTGCCAGGATATTTCGAAAGAACTTCTTCGTCAAATTAAAAAGTTAGTTATAACTGGTATAACTACACAACGCTTTGTGAAAGCTGTGCAATCTTTCTTCTTGTTTTTCATCAAAGGAATAAACAGGAGGAGTCACTGCTGAAAATGTGTGTTTGAGTTCTAAGTTTTTGAGGATTTTGCAAAAGCAGTCAGTAGTAGGGAATTATTGCTTTCATCTCCACCAATTTTACTGGCATTAGAGTTAGGCAAATGTTGAAAGTGTTTGAAAATTTCATCCCAAGTGGTGGCAGGGATGGAAACAAATTTTTTAATGGATTTTTAAATTTATTTATGTAATTTTTCTATCCAACGAAGTGGCTGGGTGCTTCTCTACTAAAAAGTGAAATGAAGTAATATGATACAAAGTATTTGGGTTAAAATGAGTTGGTTAAAAATTACACCCTAAACCATGCAGCTGGAGAAGTATGTCCAACTTTTGGAGAGAGGAACAAAGTCTTTAGAATAAGAGGAGTGTTATCTCCTTTATAAATAGGAATCACACTAATTCTGTGAAGGCCACTTGTACAAGGTTTGGTTGCAGTAGAGCTGACTTTCTTCATAGCAACCCATGTGGTGTGTTTTAAATTTGTTACCAAAACACCGCATATGGGCTGCTGTGAAGAAAATTAACTTCATCCTAACCAGACCCAGTACTCCACTGTTTCTCATTGATAAACTTTGACAGCAGAAGTTTTTTAATTGTGTCTCACAGGTACGTGAACTCCGTAAGATCATGCTAAATACAAAGTCCTAACAATTTAACAGAATCTCTGCCATTAGCAAATCACACTTTCATTGCCTTGGAGGTGTCTTCTTAAAGCTACAATTAAAACCAGCTGAATTTGAATGCAAAAATAGTATGGACTAACGGATTGTTTAACAAAGGTACAGCTATGTTCACTGACAAATAGAGAAACAATGCATGTAATAGCATCTGCAAAGTTTGAAGCACGTTAAACAGTGTTGGAATTAACTTAATATAACATAAATTTCTGGCTCGTTAAATTACTGCTTTAAGAATACATTCTAATTACTCCCTGAGGAAAATTATATTCCAGTTCAACAGATGGTTTATTATTACTGCTAAGGACCACATGTGTTAAATTACTTAAAGAACAACTATATCATATATATTTAATCTGTATAATTATAAATTTGTTTGATATATGGTGAAGCATATAAAGGTTTAAAAATAAAGTACCTGACTGAATCACAAGAGTGTATTATACTGAGAATGTCAAATGCTATTGATATCTGTAAATGCAAAAATATTCACTTATTTTGAAGAAGTTAGAAGTTGTTGTGACCAAAAATTAAACTAGACACTTGTTGTTTTGGGGAAGTCGGGAAGGCTTCAAGATAAAAGGCTCCTAAACAAATTTATGACCACAACATTTGGCCTTAGAAAAGCAGATGCACCGAACCATAGAGATAAGGAACTGCAGAGCAAACACTAAACCAGAACAGACTACCCCTCAAGGACGCTATATATGTGATCCCAGAACTGAGGTTGCGCGAAAGCAAAGGTTAACTAGCGGACACAGTGAGGAAGAGTATATCCTTCATCCAGAGACCCCTGACGACCACCCGGAGACACTAACAGACATGCGCAGAGGACATTTGCATATGATAATGAGTTCTTGGAAAAGTAATGAATATGCATATCTTTTCTTGGGAAAGTAATGAATATGTATGTGAAATTTGTATATGAGCTATGCAATTACCGCTGTGCGGCACACACATTAGGAGGAGCGATCCCCTGTGCGTCCAGCGCTGCAGTAAAGAATACCTGCTTAATAGTCACCAAGACTACTGACTCCCGATTTCGGCATTTCACGGCTTCACCATGTTGTAATAAAATAACATATCTTTAATTCTCAGAGGTTTTCTTTTTCAGCAACTAAGACTGATCTATGTTTTTTTTCAATTGGAGGCTTATGTCATTTTGAGGAAGCTTGACAGATATGTGCGTGTACCAAAAAGTTTTCCTGGAAAAAAACTACAGCTATAGGACCTAGCTGAAATATATAGTAATGTCATTTTTACATTGAAGTATGAATATTGAAATCAAAGTGATATCGAATTGTTAAAACAACTATGATGGTCAGCCTTGAATCCCTGATGATAAGATTAAAAAGCACCTAAAAACAAAGATCTGCAAATGCATGCCCTAGGGCTAGCCATTGTTCCAGGCAGAAGCCACAGCAGTGTGTGAAGTAACACCCCCAACTTAGTGATAACTAACAGGATGAAGGAAGGAGAGGCAGTGGGGTGGCACTGTATGTTAGGGATTGTTTTGACTGCACAGAGCTCAATAGTTGTGACGACAAAGTGGAGTGCTTGTGGGTAAGGATGAGGGGGAAGGCCAACGAGGCGGACATCCTGCTGGGAGTCTGTGATAGACCACCCAACCAGGACAAAGAGGCGGATGAAGCGTTCTACAAGCAGCTGGCAGAATTCTCTCAGTTGCTGGCCCTTGTTCTCGTGGGGGACTTCAACCTGCCGGACGTCTGCTGGAAATACAACACCGCAGAGAGGAAGCAGCCTAGGAGGTTCCTGAAGAGTGTGGAAGATAACTTCCTGACGCAGCTGGTGAGCGAGCCTACCAGGGGAGGTGCCTCGCTTGACCTGCT
>WAAD01017942.1:21736-33414 GCA_013389945.1 Fregata magnificens | reverse complement strand
CTGTACACAAAGCCAATTATCCTCCCTCTCACAGCAACAAAAAGCAGAGTAACCAAGCAAGGCAGAGCTTCAACACAGGTGTAGCAGGAGTTGAAGAAGGGCAAGATATCGGTGTCGTAGTAATGAGGGAACCGCTACATAATCTGACAAGCCACCACGGTTAAGAAGCATTGAACTGAACATTCATGTTAGACAAAAATTTGTCCTTTGTGATACCTAAAGCAGGAAAGAATATGCTTGAGTGTATGCCCAGGACAGGTGGAAAAAAGGTTTTACCTGTATCTTACTTGGCTATTTCACATGAGATTTTGGTTCATTGCTCTGTTTTTCAACTGAGCTAAAAACCACCAGGCAATAAAGCCCCAGAAGTGGTCAGAAAGTAGAGGGCAGCAAACCCTATCCTCTTACCACAAAGGCACCTGTCCATCTACCAACCATCCAACCAGCCATCTCTGATCCTAGTTATTACAACTTCTCCATAATATATGTGCCAGGATCCTCTGGAGAGTGCCCTGTGAAGCCAGCATTCACTGGTCTGAACAATTTGGATCTTTGTTCTGCCTTTGACCCACCTAGTTGTACTAGATGCCCTTGATAGAAGCTGAGCAGCCACAAGGGACATCTCATAGGTAATATTTTGCTCTCCTGTCAGGTTTTAAGCAGCAGATCCTTACCACTCGTGGGCTCTTGCTGAGAATCCCACAGCTCATCCTTTTCGTCTTGCTGTCTTTGTTAACAGCAGTGCAACATGACCACAGAGACAGAAAACAGTGTCACTATAACACCATAAAACTTGCTGCAACTTCCTGGGTAATGAGGGTGCTTCCTCTACCACCAAACAGTATCAACATCTGTGGTTTTGTCATCTCACTGGTTGATACTCGTGATTACATCGTCTGATTCAAAGCCTGGAAATTGCCAAGGTGACAAGGAGGTTTTTGTAATCTAAGAGTCTTTACAGTGAAGTGCTTCTGTTTGGGAAATTAGATTCTAGTTTACTCTGGAAAAAAATTTAATCTTGTGTGTCTGCTGGCATTTTGTTATTTGAGCATTTTCGCAAACTGACACTGTGACTGACTTCTCACAGACTAGAGAAACACTAGCAAATCTATGGAAAACAAATGGAAGAAAAAAAGTGTTGGGGAGTTTAACTTATCTAACATTCACTATTTCTGTGTAGTCAAAAGTGTTATACTTTAAGCTGTTTTTTCTATTTTCAGAGGCAATTGGTGAAGTATAAGTGATAAGCAGATTAGTCTTCTCAAACATGAGATCTTTTGTTTCTGCTTTTTGTCTTATTTTGAGTGAAAAGGAATATCTCTTTGCATTTTTATGATCTGAGTAAACAGAAGAAAAAAATCACTTCTTAGATGTGACAGCACTGAAGAAGCAGCTCTGTAGCTAGAGCAAATGAATACACTCATTCATATTGGTTCCTCCTAATATCATGCTTCCTATTAATGGAAAAACATTCCCTTTATTATTTCCTTTGCAGATATTTGTATGCTCTAGGACAGAAGGTTTGGAAGCGGTGGAAAAAACGCTACTTTGTTCTTGTTCAGGTTAGTAGTCTGCCATGAAATTTCATTAAAAAATAGTCTTGGACTATCAATTTTCTTACGTATGGTTTCTGGAGCCATTAGTGAATCAGTATCTTAAGGCAACATATGCAGCACTACTCCAAGATTCTTACAGCATAGAGACATCCAGGGTAATTTTTCTTTTTAATTTACATATGTGATAAACAGAAATGTCACTGAGTTTTACATATATATAAATGAGTACCTACACTGAGCAATGTTTCAACTGAAACCTAGAAATTTCTGAATGAAATTGTTGTGACCTTGGAACATTCCACTGAGAGCTTTCTAGCAGTACTCAATTTAAAATAAATTTATATTTCACAAAGTGGATTGTACTTACTGTTTCATTTATTCTATCTCAACAAAGATTTCCTGCCTTTAAAATTAAACGAAAGCAACAATAGTTACTATTAAGAACTTTTTCGTAAATATTTTTTGAATAATGCTATTTTTTGTTCTTCCTTTCAATATTAAACTGGGTAAAATTATGGAGTTGTTACAGAAAATCTAGTGTAGCAATTGTTCTTGGCCACAAAAATGTGCTGGGCTGATATTTCATAACTTTTTGTCCAAACCTAGAACTGTAAGTATTTTCACATGTTAGTGAATGGTGACATTAACATGCGATTAATAGAATAGGAATAGAAAAGATTTTGAGTGGTCAAAACTGAGAAATGAACGATTGTTGTGAGTCTTTGGAAAAATCATTATTTTCAGTTTGTGCTTCTCTTTAGATTGCAGTTACAAATTTGATATTCTGAGTCAGTTCAGAGAACACTGTTCTTCTGTGTCCTTTGTTTTGTTGACAGAAAACTGTTAAAAGTGTGAGTCTCCATAAACATCATGCAAAGGATGAAGCCTGTTAACAGGCTTTTTTAAGAACGAAGGCTTCTAAAACTGCTGTACAGAAAGCCTGATTCCTTTCTCTACCACTCTGTCAGCCACACTCACCTGGTCTCCTACTCCTAAATGATGAAAATTGTAAGGATGTAAAAAAAAGATCCTGAACAAGGTCTTTAATAAAGTAAAGTTAAAAGCTGAGAGTATTTGCATTCGCCAGTTCTCCCTGGCTTCAGTGGGAATTGGCTTGCATATTGATAAACAGTGAGTAATGGTTGTAAGGTTGAACAGGATCTTCTGGAAAGTCTACTGAATTCATTTGGGTTATGATTTTACCAAAGTCCTCTGTGAAAAGATGAGGACTTTTTGTGACTTTATTAAGATTTGTAAAGGTTGGGAAGATCTCCATATAGGATAGCTGTTAAGGCATGGATGTGAAGGGAAAATAACTTAAAGTTACAGGGGAAAAAAAAAAAGACTAGATGCTCCCTTGTCCTTCATGCTTTTCTTTAACACTCCTCCCACTTTACATCCCCCCTTTCACAAAAAGAAAGACCTTGTTGTCTTCCTCTAAGCCACAAGTGTCATCTGAGTTTTAAAGTGCACACCTAAGAGACACATAGTCTTTCTCTGTGTGTGATATGGAGTCACCTGGGAGACCAGTTTATTCCAGCCAAGTTAATTTTAACTATCTTCTGCTTTCTATGCTGAAATTGAAATACTGGAGGAGAATATTACAGGAATTTTCCAACTGTGATGGGATTTAGACATCTATTTCATTTTAAAGCAGCTATCAACTCAATAAGGCTATATAAAAAATACTGTGTTAAATCAATATTTACTGTCCAGACAGCTCTGGTTCATTTATATAGTCCAGCTGTGATATATACACTGATAATAAGCTCAAGTCAATACGTGTGAAATAAGCGTTCAGTAATGAATATCAGTCTGTTGTATTGATATATTATTGACATATTGATGAGTCTTCCTCTATAGATTAGCTTTTAGCTTACATTAGTAAAATATTAAGGTCATGAAATCCAGTTGTAAGACAGAGGCTATCAGTATGATTTACACATGCTTTGGAAATTTAACTCAGGTGTGAGATTAGATGAATAATGTTGATTTTTCAGGAGCATGATGTGAGTGATGTGCATCTTCGTTATTGCTACATGTATTAGAAATTGTTAGTGGTTTGTGAAAGAACAGCTAAATGTTATAGGAAGGTTACAGAGTCTGGAAATTTTAGCCTCTTCATTATATTTGCTTTTCTTCCTTTTACAATTCTCTAAAAGGTTATTCATTTCAAACTAGGAAAAGACAGGGACATAACATGTTAGGTAAAAAGCCTCAGCTGGGCATGCTGTGTTTTACTTTGTTTACTGTCTGAAAATATCTTCCTCCAGTAATATGAATACAGTTTCACTTCTGTCATCTTAATTTCATCTATTCTAATGTTCGAAAAGTCATTCGTTTCATGGGTAATTTTTTTCTAAACACCCCAGCTATGCAGGCTAGTTCTTGCTGCTGAACTCCTGAAGCAGGCTGCCCAGTGATGCCCTGTAGCAGGGACCATAGAGTCAGCCTCCAGGTTTGCAGTAACGGTTCCTCCCGGCACACTGAACATGGGGTCTTTGTGCCCCATGGGGACATCCCCTAGTGACACTGCTCATAAGTCATGTCCATATTTCTGTGCATATCTGTCTGTCATGCATGCACAGGTTGTTGGCTTTCCATTTTGTTACAAAGTAGGTAGAACAGCTGATAGTTGGGTGTTTAGATCTCTGTAAAATTATGAAATACAGGTAAATGCAGTTGTAGGAAGGAGGCTCCCTTTTCTCCTGTTACATATTACTGTTTGAGAGGGTGCCTTGATTCTGTTTTTGTCTGAGAATGTGTTGTACATAATCCTGACGTTTCAGTACCCATTATTCCATGAAACATTGATACTAATTTGCTGAATTCTAAGGGAAAACTACTACAGCTCCATTAACTACTAAAAATACACTTAAACGGAGTCATTGATCTGTATAAAAAAGTCTAATTTCGGATTGTGCAGGTGGTTCTTGCTATAGTACCTGATAGCAGCCACCGATAACGATAAGGAAAAGGGTTTAACAGGTTGTGAATGTAAACAAACAAGGCAAGTTCTGTATTTCTTTATTTTGTTAAGACTTTTTTTTTCCCAAAAAAAAAGTTTTCTGCTGTTTTTCTATTTGTTTCTTTGGTGGAGAGACTTTAAAATGTCTCATTTTCAACAAAAACATGAAGTGTAAGACTGATTTTGACATGAATATCTTTTAATAAATAGTTCCTTTAAGAGAATGCATTTGAAATATGTTTGAAAAAAGTAAAATCAACAGCATTATAATCTCCGTCTTGTTATAGGGGTAAGGTTAAAAATGAACAAAGACACATAGCCCAGCTCTTCCACAAGCTGATCTTCAAAACCATAGAGTGGCTGAAGAAATCTGAAAAAGCTGGGCATTCTATGCATTTCCAGAATCAGTGTCTGCTAGCTTCCTTTTTGATGGCTGAATTTGTCTGTACAGTGTGGTTATATAGAGTTGTTGACATGAAAATGTGAGTGATGTGGGTGCTTGTCAGGTTATTTCATTCAACAAAATTGAATACTTTGAAAAATGTTTGTACTTCAGTGCCAGGTATCTGTAGGTTCAGTTTACAAGAAAAGGAGAGGAGGGAGCTCTCATTAAATACGGTGATAATTGCAAAGGAGTTGGAGGTGTGTGACTAGCCAACAGCTCCCTCTGTGCTTGTGCATGAGGGCAAATATGGTTCTTGGGAACATAAACAGGGAAATACCAAGCAGTAACAGAGGTGATAGTGCTGCTCGGCCTAGAGCGGGTGACATGGTGTAGGGGCTGAGCCCCGTGTCAGGGCCCCGAGGGGACCATCGGCCCCGACTGTCCTTGCCCAGCCCCCCCAGGGCCTCCCCACCCAGCCCAGGACCCCATTTCAGCCTCCCAGGGCCATCATCCCCTGCCCCAGTGACGCTGTGGCAGGGCTGGTCTCCAGCTCCCCACAGCCCTGCCCTGCCCAGCAATGGGCCCCGCCGAGCCGGGCCCACCCCGCAGGCCCACAGCCCGGCGCAGCCTTGGCTTGTGCCCAGGGAGGTGCCCGATGCCCGGGGCTGCCCTGGTGTCCCCAGCTGCCCTGCTCCTGCCTGGGCCCTGGCTGCCAGGCCCTGCCCTGCTACCCCAGGGGTAACTTAAAATCTTTAAACCAAAATACAGTGGGTTTCTAAAATACATACTATAAATGAAAGCAAAACTATGGGCTCAAGGCACAAACGGTGAGGTGAAATTCTGTCATGTATGTCATGCTGGAGGACAGGCTGGCTGGTTGTAATAGTCCCTTCTAGCCTGAAAATCTGAATTTCTGAAAGCGATGGGCTAGATTGGTTTTTGTGTTTATTTATATTTAGCTCGCTCTCCTTGGTACAGCCCACTTAAGTGAATGTACTAAATTTGATGTGGAAAGCTGGCACTTAGTTTTAGTTGCCTGGCATTGTCTCTCAAATTCTTATCTCCTGTAAAACTGCCTTCATTTAACTAATGTCTTAATTAAACTGGAATACCTATGTTTAATTTCTCTCAGCTGTAGACTTCTGCTGTGGTTCTGGAGACATCAGTTCAGCATTTGAGGCCTGATGGTAATTTGGCTGAGAGCTGTTACACTTGTTCCTTTTGTTTGTGCACGCTGTGGCAGAGGATGTTCAGTCACCATACACTGCATACACATGGCACAGCATAATCCTGTTTCAGAAAAACCCCAATACTTAAAACAGTGAAATATTTTTAGAGCATTATGCAGATAATAATCACACCTTCTATTCTTATTTTCCAAAATTATCAATATTTTACAGAGAATCAAAAATCTTTTGTCAATAGCAGTTGAAGTCACTGGACTTGGAGGTGTAGTGGTATGCAGGTACAGCACCAGCAAATATATGAATGAAGCTGAAATCAGCTGTCAAAATTTTACTTCAAAAAGGATCATTCCTGAAGTTGTAGCCAAAGCAATAAATCTAGGTAACAATCAGCTGAGCAGTTAGCAACTGAGATAAAGACGGTCCATTGTCTATTAGACAAGCTCCTTGCCTATCCTTAGATCCTTGCATAATTTTACAGATCTAAGAAATGATATTATAGTTCAAAACAAGTCAGTTGGCCAGGTATCCTGCTGTCCTTGGAGATGAGAGTTTCAGAGGCCCGTGTAAATTCAGTTCCCTTAAGTTTCAAGTGCTCAACAGATTCACAAGCTCTTTCTCCTGATCTCCGTTTATAGTCTTTCCAGCTCTTCATTTATGGCTGCGAACATCTCAGTTTTGTTTCAGTGATCGCTTTTCCTCTTCCAGCTGTTACCTTCCTTTCTTTATCTTTCCAGTCACTTTTTCCTCAGCTCTCCTTAGCACTTTCTATTCTGTCTAGGGAGTCTTAAATCACGTGATGACAGATTCTCTTCTTATTGCTTTAGTATTTTTTTAATAATTCTACTTGATGAGAAGTAACTGATGTTGTTCATGCCAGCTGCAAGCTGCTTGGCCTACACAGTGCTGTATCCAGTGAGCCAGGCAACCTGGAGATGGGTGTGAACACAGGTGCAAAAGATGCAGAAATTAGACTATAATATCGAACTGAAGGTTCTGGTACTTACCATCTTTAATTAGAATTGGCCAGATTATATGTTCGTCTTTCCAGCTGCATGATTATTGTGGCACTCCTTATGCAAACAGTACTTTTATACATAAAAGTCCTTTTTTTCCAGCTTCTTGGAGTACAGGACTTTTTTTCTCACACGGTAGACTGAGCAGTTTGGTCAGTACCACGGTACCAAGTATTTTCCCTACCAGAACCTAATTTGCTTCCTTTCAATTTTTCATAAAGCAACAGCCCCAAATACATTGTATTTCAAGAAACTGCAGAGAGATGTGTTTATGGCTTTTTTTTTTTTCTTCCTTTTGTCAGGAGGGGGAGAGAATGCTAAGTTTTACACTGTAAATATTTCTGGAAAAAAAATGGGTTTTATTTCTTCAGCACAACCGAAAACTAATTTAAACAATGGTACATGTGTTACACAATTCTAGAATGGAATTCAGCAATTAAGAAGTCCTTTCTTATTCAGGTTAGCCAATACACATTTGCAATGTGCAGTTACAGAGAAAAGAAATCTGAGCCTCAGGAACTGATGCAACTCGAAGGATATACTGTGGATTATACAGCTCCTCACACAGGTACTTTTCATGATTTTGAAGTACCATATGTTTGTGTAAAACAGTTGATTCAATTTGTTCATTTTAATCCAGCAGCAAGAAACCCCAAGGTTCTTTTTTTCAGCATCTGAAGGTTTTGCAATTATTCCACTAGGATTTTCTAGTGTGAAAAATCATGCTTTTAGAAGGAAGCTTGTTTTAAGAAGAATGAACAATAAAATTACACTAAGGTTGCCTGAAACATTGTTAAGACCACATATGATACAAGGAAAAATTATGAATTCTAGTCAGTCTTTCCCTTTTCTCTGTATTTTTGATGGTGGAGTCATGTGGCAGTGTACTGCGAAGTATATTCATAAATGACTTAGAAAAGAAGGTGAATGATGACAGTGCTTGCTACAGACAAATTACTCAGAGTAATCAAAAATAAATTTTAAGATATCAGAAAAATCTACACAAGTTAGTATTCAAATGGCAGAGGGAAATCAAAGTTATACATGTAGAGAAAAATGATTCTACTCTACCTACGCAGTGGAGGGTTATGAATTTAAGAGACTTCTAAGATACTGAAGATTGGTCTTTGGAAATGTTGGCTCGATGTTTAGAATAATTGAGAAGGCAAACAATGCTCAGAAAGTGTTTGGAAAGCCAAAACAATGTTGTCACTAAAAAATCCCTGGCACAGCCACGTTGACTGGTGTGTGCTGCACTGGTTGTGTGCTCTCAGAACAAAACACTGGAATGAGAAAAAGGTACCAAGGAAGGAGCAGCAACACTGATAAGAGATATGGAGCTGCCTCTTTTCAAGAGGAGATAAAGTTGACGGGGACTTCCAGCTAAGAAAATGATGCCTAGAAGGAGGATATGTTAGAGAAATGCAGAATAGCGTATGACACAGAGAAGATGAATAAGAAATAAATTGGAATTGAATTGGAAATGGAATTATGGAAATATTTTCTCCTGTGACTTCTATATTTATTCTATTTGTATGTTACTCCCATGTTTTACCATTTGATCCTTATAGCTCTAGCTTTTATATTTCTAGGTCATAAATACCTAAAAAATGTTTTAACACCACCCCCACACACACACACAGAGGAAAACCAATAATGTGATAAACATTGATGGTGATTTAGGAGTAACTTGTATTTATTAAGATTACCTTCCTATTTCCTGCCCCAGGTCTTCAGGGTGGTCGAATGTTTTTCAATGCCGTTAAAGAAGGTGATACCGTGATATTTGCCAGTGATGATGAACAGGATAGAATACTCTGGGTTCAAGCCATGTACAGAGCCACAGGTCAATCATATAAGCCTATTCCTGCAAGTCAAGCTCAGAAGATGAATCCTAAAGGAGCAAATGTCAACACAGGTATATCCCTACTTTGTAAGTTGGCTTTCTTTTTCTTTTGTGGCTTTGGTTTTGGTCTTAGTTGGTAAAATATGTAGCAGCTCCCTCAATGAAGTTTAATTAAGCAGAACTCATTCACTGGGGAAATGTGCCTAGCAGTTTGTTGTTAGCCAGAAGCTCTTTAACTCAGATTATTATTACCAGCAAGGGAAATCCTGACTTGCAGGTCATTATTTTTATTATAATCCATGAAAATATGGCAATTAGCTTCCTATTCATTACAGTTGACCCACCTATTACCATGGAGATGGTGTTTGGTTTACATTATATTTTTCAGTAGCCAGCCATTGAATAGAAAAGCATCAATCTATTCTCAGAATTTTATAGATTTAGATCAGCTTTATCATACATTGTATATATTAGCTATCTAAAAATTGCTATGCAGACAGTACATTGTGAGCTGAAAGGCACTAGATGAGCTGCTGGATTTTTGCACCCCTCAGTGTAATATTAAACTACATATGAAAAACTAAAAAAAAAAAAAAAAAAAATCAGGTTTAAGTTTTCCTCATCTTTCTTTGAGGAAAATATTGTTTCAGAGAAAATCAAGGCAGATAGCATATATTAACCATACCTTGACATTTTCATATAATCTCTTTGAAAGTATTCTGTCACGTAGATATCTGCACATAGGAAGAATATATGATTTTTTTTTTGTTCTGAAGGCTGAGTGCAATCCAAGGATTTTTGTAATAACCATCAATTTTTTACAACCTCATGTGACTGTGTACAATAATCCTTCATTATCGTATATCTGTATATGTAGAGTGATAGAAGGGAGATATATGTTTTAAACTCAACTTGGTTTAATGTCTGAAGTCTATAGCAGATTGACCCAAAACCATTCTCCTTCAGTCCTGCTATCACTCAGTCTCACGGCCTTCCATTCATCCTGTGTAATCTTTTATCAATTTGCTATTAGAAGACAGTAAAATGTGCTTGTTAAACTCAGTTATCTAAAATCCTGACTGGGCTGTGAAGAACATTGAAAAAACACAGTCTAATCTCACAAAAGCACTGACATCTGTTGAATTTTTAACCTGAAACAATTTGGAAGGGTGAAGTAACCATTCATTACAGGGGGTGTTAAGGTAAAGTATTTTGTAGGATGTAAGTAATGCCAGAAAAGCAAAGGTGGGACAACAGCCGAGGAGTGCTTCTGCTCACCTCCTCCCAGTTACCTGGATCTGGGCTGGGTACGGGAGTTCACTGTGTTCCCCTCCTAATGTTTCTACTTCATGTGCATCAGTTAGAAAGTATGAAAGAAGTGACAGTAGTCAGTAGTAGCCAAGGAATTGCTCTTCTTCTTGGACACAACGTTTACATGGAAGTGAAAGCAACTAGAAAACACTGACCACAGGGCAGGGAAAGTTATAGAAAGAAAATGGTACAAAGAACAATTGCAAGTTTGGATATACTGAAATTATGTTTTCAGAGATAAAATTACTGACAGTGGTAAAGAATTAAAAAACAAGATTGACATGTCTTGATATTATCTTAGACAGTTAGGGTGACTACAATTCTTAGGTGGAAACCATAGGAAAAATAAGGTTTATTTTAAAGACAGTTTAAGGGAAGCTCAAAAGCCTCAAAATATAATGTATTTTTCTGTCGTGTTTATGTATCAACTTGCACAAACTGATATGGCTGAACTGTATATAAATCAAAAATCCATGGTTAACTTATTATTTGCCTTTGGTTTTAATACACTTCAATGTTGGTATTTTGTAATTAATTCATAGAATTCTTTGCAATAGAGTAACTTGTAGAATTTAACTTAATGTGAGGTTTAGTCTTAAAAGAAACAATGTTTGACTGATTTCTGTAATACCTCCAGTTCTGCCTACGTGAGGAAAATTTTTTTATTCTGTCTTTTGCACTTGAGGTAGAAATGGACATAATCAAATTAATCAGTTTTTAAGAAACTTCAAGAACTAGGGTTTACAGATACAGCCTTAAATAATTTTCTAAGACTCCTGCTTCATTTACATATACTGTGCTGATTTTCTTGGGACACAGTTTTACTCCTAAGAAGAATCTATAGCTGACCCTTTGTCAAATTTAAATATGTTCCGTTTCCTAAGAAGGTCATTTTGTTTCCCCATAGAAAAATGTTCGCATGAAGTTAAGAGTGTTTTATTTTTAATCAAGATATGACGAGTACTTGAGAACTAGTGTGAATAATAATAGTGATATTCATTTCCATTTTTTTGTGCTTTAGTATGATACATAGTAAATACATCTATGCTACATATGCAGTCTATATATAGATAAACATTTCCATTGTCCATTGCCTTGTAGACAAAATTCTACCTTCCAAAGTTAATGTTACATTATTAGCTGAAAATGACAACTTGTCAAAGTGCAAGCATTTTTTTAAAGATTTAACATTTTTAATCAAGTGATATGTGTAAATGACAATAAATGATATTTTGTTTTCACAGCCTCTACTGTTTTCTGTATTCTCAAGTTCAAAACTCTTTAAGAGTTTTTGTAAGCTGTGGTAGAATTATTCCTGTCATCTGTACCATTAATTCCTTTTGTAGAAAAGGAAGTAGTAGAAAGGAAGGAGTAAGAGACTCCTTTTGTATAAAAAAGGCCATATTTTTTTT
>WAAD01017942.1:0-17000 GCA_013389945.1 Fregata magnificens | reverse complement strand
GTGAAGGAGGAAAAGCGCCAAAAGAAGGGAAGCAGAACCACAGGCAGTATAGATATATGGGCATATATGTATTACTTGAACTGCAAAAAACACGTGGGAGTATAATTATTAAACAGAACCAAGGAAAGTGTGATCTCTGTATCAAAATGAATGTTTTTCACATTCAAAGACAGATATAAAAGATAAGATATTGGCATAACATGCTTCCATATTTGTAGCTGCAGTTTCCCTTTCCTACATGACACTTTCTATTCTATGCTTTGTGGGGCTAGGAGTTGAGGATGGGGCTGCTTCTGGTTTTTGTTTTTGTTGCTGGAAAACCAGCAACAATCTTGTGGAAGTCCATCAGATTATACACACTTGTTAAACAGGTTTGTGGAGGTCAGACCTCATAACTTCCCGAGGCTTTATTTTTCACCTGATATCGTGTCTGAAATAGTGATCTCTCACTGAGGACCTAAAATGCCTCACAGCACATAATTTTTTCACTTTACTATCCCAACAGCCACAAAAAAGGATAACTTTTTTTTTACTTTTTTCTTCCATTGATCTGACTAGTCATGCAATACAAAGATAATGATGGGTTTTATAGGGTTGTTTGCAAGTGTAAAAAAGAAAAAAAAAATTGATTATTTGATGACAGTTGCTTCCTTTTTAAAATACTACCAGAGAAGTATGTATAGAAAAAGTTAAAGGACTCATTTTCTGTCTGTGGGTTGTACGCTGAATCAAAGAAGAGGCCCGAAGGTACATCTGTACAAAGTAATTGGCACTCAAAGAGAAAATGGTTGGCTTTCTAACAGTGCATTGGGGTCAAAATCTTTTTTTATAATAATAATATAGTAAGACACTTAATATAACCTTGAAATCAGGAACTTTTAGAAGAGGTTAGGTGAAATACACAGTGCTATAGCAACCATAAAGCAGATGCATTTCTTATTGTTCTTTCTAAAATTCAGCTTTTAATAAGTAGAATGGGTGATCATTTTTTGTTAAATTGCATATTGAACTATATTTTAAAATTAAAAATATTGGGAATGTCAAGGCAGCAATAGAATACATGAACATAGAAGTATGATTTTTTTTTCCTGAACAGCTAATTTCCTATCATTTTTAGAAACAATGCATCCCTGTATTTCAATAAATATAGAGTAACCACACATACAACTTGTAAAAATAAAACCAAAAATGTGTAAGAATTAATATTAAGCACAGTTCTGTATTAAATTAGTATATGACCTAAACTTCTTTAATTTTACATTCTTCTCGGTATTGGGGAGCTTCTTTTTTGTGTGGTTTTTTTTTTGCAATTATACAATAAAAAATACATAGTTATCTAATACTCTGTAGCATATAGTTGCTGTGTGTTTGTAAGACTTATGCATGGTGTGGGGTTGAACAAGGGCAAGGAAGGCTCATATTTATGTGAAAATGACCACATTAAAACAGATCTCTTACAGAGATTCAAGTTTAAGTAATGAGTTCTTTAAAAATTTGTATTCATGTCACAATTTTCTCCTATGAGAACGTACAGAAATTTTTATAATTATTTACTTTTGTACTGCTAGGGATTGACATGCAGCATTTTGTCATGTTTTCCATAAAAATGTAGAGAGAGATCTGTGACAATGATGATGTATTGGCAGAATATCAATCACAATAACCACTGTTTATTATATCTAGGGATAGGATACATATTATTGCAGAAATTCAGTTAAAATCTCTTTTGTTTCTTCTTTCAATGGAATACCATATTTTCTAGCAAATACTGTGTAAACTACATGAGCCATTGCAACATGACTGGATATTAGTTTAAAACACTGAGTACTGTTCTGGGTGCTGTAATAAAGCTAAGTGTTCTCTAGAAACAGCTGAAGCTCTTTAAAGGCAGAGGAAACACTGACTTCAAAGAAATGAATCAGGAACAAATAAATTTATTAAATAACTTTGAGGTCTTCTTGTCTGCAAGTAATATGTTAAATTCTAGAGTTGAGGGAGAATATAAAATTCAAATTCTTGTCTCATGCAAGTCTTTTGGTAAAGTTAACACATAGATGATTCAAACCTGATATGAATATATTTTTAAGTATTGTTTAATAGTATTTTGGCTGATATTTTGTATAAATACTAAACATCTGAGCTTGCAGAAGTATTCACAAGCAATGGGGAAATATTGTTCTTCAGCTGCTAAACTGATGTTATAAACTCATGACTTGCAAAATCATTTTGCTTATCCAGGTTATTTGTATATTTGAGTTCAGGTGTTCCTCAATCTCTCTTAACCATTTGGCTGGGGTAATGAGAGGGAAATATCACCACAATTAAGAAAAGAGCAAAGAAAAATGCTTATTTATAACAGCTATGCAGTAGCGGTTTTCCAAGGTTTATGCTTTTCTCCCTGCTGCTTTTTGGAAGCTCACTGTGCTATCTTTTTTCATCTTGGGAGGCAAAGCAATCAAGGCTCTTCTGTTCTACATTTCTACATCAAGAATCAATTATTTTTTTTACACTCTGGATTCACTCAAGAACTGGTTTTGTGGTGGGAAGGAGTCTCTACTTTTTCATGTCTGTGTCAGGGTTACACCGTTCTGGTCTCATCAAGACTCCGCCCGAGTAAGCCCTCAGTATGCCCCAGAACATCTGAGTATTATTTAAGGTCAAATCATACTAATCTTATTCAGGTGGCTTTTAACAAAATACCTAGCTTTGTATCTCTTTACTAGTATAAGTTGTTAAAAAGTTGTTAAAAGTGCACGCGTGTTACATAAGAAACAGAGTAAATGGTCAAATTGTGGTTCTCTCACATTAAAGTTCCAGCCACGGGGAACTGACCGTCCAGAAACTGTATTTTAACTCTCCATATTAATGTCCCTCACCATTACCCAAATGTTCTCTCTCAGCTTACAATTAATTACTTCAACAAAATTAATTATTTTGAAGTGTTAGTTTATTTTCTATTAGGTTTTGATATAATTGAATCTGTACCAGACTTTGGATGTATTAGCATGTTTTTGTAAACCATATATTTCATAGTAGCGGTAACTCAGAACTGCAAATAGTTTCCTGACATTTACTCCTTTCAGCAAGAGGGCTATTGTTGGATCTAGCTTCCAGTGCCATCAGCATTAGTCAGATATAAATCATTCTAGTATAAAAAGTTTATGTAATACACGTAAAAATATATGCTTCTGTTCTTTGTTTGATTTAAAAGCTGTGAGTGGGAAAAGAAATCTCAAATTATTGTGGGTTTTTTTGCCTTTCTCTTTCAGGGTTGGTTTAGCCCAGGTCAAGTCTTCGTATTAGACGAATACTGTGCTCGCTACGGAGTGAGAGGCTGTCACCGCCATCTTTGCTATCTCAATGAATTGATTGAACATTCAGAAAATGGTTCTGTCATTGATCCAACCTTGCTCCACTACAGTTTTGCATTTTGTGCTTCTCATGTTCACGGTAACAGGTAACTTAAAGATATATTTTTAAACTCATAGCCTTAGGATGAAGCAAAAGTGTTTATAGGCTCTTGTTTTCACCAGGTAGGGAAGTTGCACACAACAGAAATCAGTTCATGAAAGTTTCTTCAGGGGTATTGGAGGTTCTATAGAGATTACTATAAAAAAAAAAACTTTCAGTTTGTACTGTCTTAATGCAGTGTGTTTTCTTGGGCATTGTATAGAGAGGCTGATTCAAGGCTAAAGGATATCATCCTGTTAAAAGGGTAGTAGTCTGCATTTTGCGTTTGTGTTGTGTTAGTGAATGGTGCTTCCAGTGAACATTTTGTACAATTTTGCAGTTTAAGGGAAGCTTTGACTCTTTGTCTACAGTGTGTAGCTTGGCAACTAATCATACTATACTGAGTTCTTCTGGCTGTGCTACCACAGGGAGAAATAACATATATTGGGAACGTGGTGTGACCCCCAGCCAGGAAGATCTAAGGCACTTCTGGAATTCTTTCCACTGAAAGGGTAGGCTGCTTCAGGAGCTGTTGGTCACAGTGATGCTCTTGGGATGATGTCTTCCTTCCACTTGCAAGTGAAAGACTTGGAAAAAATTAAGTTGTTGCTTTGCTGTGCTAAGCATGTTCTTTAAAAGAAGCTTTTGCTTTATCTATGTCTTATTCCAAATTGTGAGGGAACTAGCTCTGCTGTGGAACAGCAGGTATTGGGAGATAGGATAGGAGGTTGGAAAGGACCTCAGGAGGTCTCTAGACCAACCTGCTGCTCGAAGAAGGGTCAGTTGTGAGGTCAGATCAGGTTGCTCAGGGCTTTATCCTGTCAGGTCTTTACCCAGTTTGAACCTGTGTTATTTCAGTGTAGTTATATCCGTTGTCTATTGTCAACCTCCCAGTAGCAGCTGAGGGGTTGCCATTCAGTCCCCCTAGACACCACCTGTTCTCCAGGCTGAACAAGCCCAGCTCCCTCAGCCTCTCCTCAGAGCAAGTGCTCTGGCCTCTGACTGTCATGGTTGCCATCCACTGAACTTGCTCCAGTTTATCCATGTCTTCCTTGTACTGGAGTGGGGAGTGGGGCAGGCAATCTATCAAAGTATAGGACAACATGCATTTATACCCTACTGTGCACACTAGATTTGTAGACTGCTGTAGGAAATATGTTTTAAAAGTTCAAAAATAACAAGGGAAAACCCAATAGATCTCCCCCTCTCAACTGATCCAATCCTGCCACTAGGGGAAAACCTACTCACAGTCCCAAAAAGCGATTACTGTGATGCTGTCAGTAAATCCCCAAAACTGAATCCTGGTAGGGATCAGGAGAGAGATAAGTTTTCTTCCCAACATGTATGCTTATGTTGCCTTGCAACCAGTCAGTCACAGAGGCCGTTTTACTTGTCCTCAAGCCAGTGAAGAAGGGACAATCCTTAAAAAGGATATTATTTCCTTCATTGGCTCAGACAAAGCGTCATCTGTGAGAACAGGACCTTGGCATTTGTGACCTGAGTGATTTGGTAGTGGGAGATTAACATTATGTAATCCTTGATAATAACATCCAAAATTAAAATGTTTTTGAATGTGCCTGAAATACTCTGAAGAATCTTAACGTTCATACTGGTAAGCTAAGAGATTTTCTGGCTTTTAATTGGTAACCTATTCTCCGTAAAAGCATGCTTCTTTTGTCAGTTCCTGAAGAACCTGACACATTCATATTTCCTATTGAGTCTAAGTCTTTGTTGTTTCTAGCCTTTTTATTACTGGTTTCAACCTAACAAGACAAATATACAGTGATAATTGCTCAAACTTATTTCAAGAATTCAAAAGAAAGGTAGATACATTTCTTTTTATTTCATAATTTAAGTGAAGGACAACAGTGCGTGCAGTGCATGAAAATATCTCAGGGAGCACATCATTTACACAGTGGTAAGCACTCTGTTTGTATTCTGTCTATTCCTTCTGTACAGATATTCTCTGAATAGCATTATGAGTGTTTTAGGAATAAAAGAAGTGTTGAACAGAGAGGGTCTGACTAGAACTGAGATATTGTAATAAGGAAGAAAAAAGAAACATGAAGAAAGAAGAAAAGTAAGTCAAGGACAGAAGCAGACACACTCACTGAGGATGACAGACACACGTATATACACACATAATACATCCACTCATTCATCTGCCGCAGCACTAAGAAATAGTAAAAGGGAAAAAAGAATTTCACAGACAATGCACGACAGGCCAAAGTTCTAGGCTGATCCCTGGCGTTATACATCTTAGTTTTATAAGTCAGGCTGAGAATTAGAAAGACCACAGAACAAAGACAAAGAGCTCTATACTCTGGGCATGATGTATTCAATTTATATTTCACCTTTGCTTCATAGAGGGATCTTAGACCTTCCACTAGCCTGAGAAAGATCATCAAAAATGATCTTGAAGTCAGGTGATGGAGGAGCATGTAGAAATGCAGCCATATCTGTAGTTCAAATTATCCATTTCTTTTAGGCATGAATTTTAGAGTAGCAGGCAATCTGGTGACATCAGTCCAATGATCAGATAAAGGTGTCACTCGCCTTCATTTCTGATAGTCTGATGTGGAGAAACTCAAGCACAAATCAGAGCAAATCTACAAAATGTACTGGAGCCACACCAGGACATATGCTGAGCACACCAATGGCTACATCTGATTTGCTAGGTAAAACTGGTGAGGAAGCAGTCTCATACAATGGACCCCAACTGTCTGTTAGTCATAGGCACTCTGTAAGATCCCAGGCATGATTGCGGGATTGCGTGTACTGAATACTGCTCCCAGTAAACACTATGAACAAGGTTGAATCAGCTTTGGCTCTTTCCACCCTTCATATGTCTCCAGAACTCTTCCAGCAGATTTTGAACCCTCGGGTATCCCCCATGCTCTTTTGCTGCACCCTAGGACTTGAAATATGAACTCTGACGCTGCAGGCTGTAATGCTCTTGCAGGCTGTAACACAATAGCCATGGTTTTATTTCAAAACATCTGGAATAAACACATAAACATGAATTGTTGTCCTAGAGCTTCAGGAACATTGTGGAGCACAGAGGAGACCTGAAATGAGCTCTGGTGTAGGCTGTATGCAGCACACCTTGCCACCTGGTCTCAGGACCAGAGAACAGTCCCCAGCTGTTTTCTTTCTGGAGGTGAACACATAGGTAACAAGTTCTGACAGAGTTATCAAGCATACTGGTATTTAGTGTGTCTCTTATGCCAATGTTGTTGGTTTGGAAACAGAAATGTTTATGTAGGGTCGAGCACAACATGCTGAGTCCTAGACTGAGGAATTCAAGCCTCATTCGTGCCTTTCCTTTCCTGCTTGGAAGAGCATTACAACTGGGCTAACAAACTGCTTACATAGAAAAAGTATTTCTGCTTTCATGGATGACATTCTTAAGACATACTCTTCCTGAATAGCCAAAAAGGTAAATATTTTAGTAAAAGAGGAGCCTTGCTGAGTGTTTAAAGGAAAACACATCCTTGTTTCTGAATCAACTGATTCCTTTTCCTCTAGTAAATAAAATCAGCTTCCGTTGGCTGTGCTTCTGGTGCTATGTAACTTTACAATAGCATCTCCTTTGGCTCCTCATCACAAGGTTTTTCTTCTGAAATTTGCCACTATGTGGTCCCCATCAAAGTCGTTAGTTCACAAGTGAACTTTTCGCACTGCAGTTATGCATACAGTTCTGTATCTCTGGTGAAAGTGAGATGGGCAGAACAAGGAACTATAGGATATTTCTGAATGCTGACATTTTAGTCTAAACAGTCCAGGTAGGAGCTATTGTTTTCTTCCCCATCACATTCACTTTTGTCTACTTTTCATGCTGTGACCTCTATTCAGTCCCTCTTGTCTGAAATGGATGCTGGTGGGTATCACATGAAGTGCAAAGTGAGTTCTTTCAGCCTGCTGAGTTACAGACTGAATTGAAAAATTCAAAATTCAAGCATATTCCCAGGTTATACCTTTTTCTATTCAGAAAGAAAGCTGATTTATCGGAAGTTCATATATGAGAAGTAAAGGTGAAAGTAATGCTACAAAAATAAGTTTATAGCCAAAGATAAGTAGTTTCTTTCTGCCTTAATTTTGAAATCTTCAGCGCATGTGTGTTTGCATAGAAGAAGAGTCATATTGAGTCAGAGTTCTTCTAAGCCAGCAATGACTTGCTTGGAGTAAGAGAAGGGCAAGCATATGCAATATTTCCTTTTAGGGCTCTTTCAGTTTCCAACTCTTTGCAGCTCAGAATATGCCTGTTCAGTAACCTGGAGTGAGTCTCTGTTTCAGGTACTTGTCCACTGCACCCCTGAACCTGTGTAAGCCCTTTGCACCCTCAAAACTTTTGGCAGCAAGTTCTACAACTCAGCCTCCTCTTGCTTGAAGAACTCCTGCTTTGAACTTCACTCCTACATGTCTCATTTCATTCTCTGTTGCTATTGGAAGAGACAGAGGAGAGACCAAAAAAAAAAAAAATCTTTCTCTGTTGTCTCTTTGCTATTTAAGATTCAAGAAGTATGAGTGATTACACCGGATGGATGTTTTCTGCTAGTTCCTTATCCTTTTCTAGTAATTCCCAATGTTGATTTGCTTCTTCGACTGCTACTGAACAGGGACAGTTTCATGGAATTATCCGTCATAACACCAAGATCTCTGTCCTGAATAGCAACTGATTTTTCCTTATATTTATCTACCTTGATCATTATTAGCTGTTTTATTACTACTTGATTTCATAAGGTCTTTCTGGAAGTCCACACTATGCCACGTAACTATCATTACAGTTGCATTTACTATCATCTCAGTTCTTAGCTGTTTGCCAGGTCATTTATGAATACTGTAAAATCACACAGGTCTCAGCACAGATCCCTGCAGAAGTCTACTGATAACTTACCTCTCCACTGCAGGTACTCACCATTTATTCCTGCTCTCTCTTTTTTCACTGTAAATGCAAGGACTTTCACTCTTACTCAGTGGCTGCTTAATTGCCTTAAACGCTTTTGGTTAGGGACTCTGACAAAAGACTTTTGGAAATCCAGGTACATCGTATCAGTGAGGTCACACTCATCCACCTGTTTTTGATCCCTGTAGAGAACTTCAGGAAGATCAGAACATACAATTTCTCTGCCTTATGGCTTCACAGCCATACAGACTCTTCACAATAGGTAATATTTACCCAATTTTCTTTAATTTTAGTCTCAAATATCCTTGTATTATCGTTCCTTCTAATTTTCTGGGATGTACGTAAAGCTTACTGGCTGTAGTTCTGCTGCCTCCCCTGGAAACTTCTTCTGATTTTAAATTGATCTCACATTCCTCAGGAGGAAGGCAGTTGTCAGTGAGCGCTTTCACACAACCATAGGTAATTCAGTTCTGGCCCTGGCAACCTACTAATGTTAATTTTCTAATTTGTTCCATAAGCTTTTTCTCAGTTGCTTTAATTTTGGACAGATTCTGTGCTGAAAATAAAGATTTTTTTTTTTGCTGTGAACAAAGAATGGTTCCAGCACAGGAATCTTCTTAATTTCCTTCATAATAAATACCAGTGCAAAGAATTCGTTTCGCATCTGTGTAATAGCCTTGCCCTCTCTGAGAGCTCCTTTTAGATCCTTGCCATCATTTGGCACTGTAGACTCTCTGATAGGCTTCTTGCTCCTGTTCTGCTTGGAGGAAATATCTTAAAGTGGAGTAAATGAACACATAAGAGAAGTGAAACTATGGAAACTTCAGAGAGTGCTATGCATTCATATATTTCTTTTCATTTTTCAGTGTTTTGTGATAAGAACCATTCATTGCAATTTTACACCTTGTGTCAAGTGATAAAAGAATGTCCAGAGAAATTATCCCTTTCAAATCTGGGACAAGGAACTTTGTAAAAATAATATCATTACATTGCTCTGTCTCTTCTAATCATTTTTTGTGGAGCTTCTGAATAGATATTTCCTTCTCTTCTGACTAAATTAACTCTAGAGGGTAAGGGTGTCTGTATCTTGCTGGTTTCTCTTTCATTTTATGTCTTTCATAAACAATATCTAACAAGATTTAATCTAAAATTCCAGAACTTAAGTCAGTAGTTTCACCGTTGATCCGCACATGGTCACCATCTGACATGAAAGGTCTTGTCCAGTTGATCTCTTCCCAGAAGTGTTATGTTTTTATATGTATAATTTTGTATATAAAAATATTTGAATAGCATGTAGATTTTTTCTTAGATAGTTTTCCCAAGAAACCATTGCTAGCAGGATTTTGTGGAACCTTTCAGTTTTAAGCAGTTGAAAATGCTTCCTCTTTCTCCTGTGCTTCTTACTCGCACTCAACTCCACATGTCTATGTTGTAATGATAGCAGGTGAAAGGTCTTCTTTCACTGGTTTTTATTGGCAATTGAGCCTTCTGCTGTAATCTTAGGTCTGTTCCAAGGCTACCCAACAGCTGGAGGAAGGAGCCTGAGATCCCTTACAGTGTAGGATCTTTAGGGAAGTGTGTTACATCAGAAGTTATATTCCATCAGTCTATCAGCATCTCATATAAATTCTCTCTCATGTTTGATACAGCATCTAGAGACTTAACAGGAGTCTTATGGTTTTGTAATTTGTCTTATTTTTCTATCAGTCCTCTATAATGGAAATGGTGAGAGTGGATTTCTCATCCTCGAAAGCATGTTTTTATTCAGAAGTCATTTATTATCAGTCACCATTTCGCCAGAATAATGGAATGAGAAAATATACCTTTTAGGACTGATATGCTGTGTAAGTTTGTGCTTCCAGATGAGAAGCAGTGTTCACTCAAAACTGGAAAAACTAGTTGATCCTTGGACATTTATATCCCTTTTCTCCAAGCGAATGTAATCTTCCCCTTTTTGTGAGGCTCATTGGGCAATGTTGAGAATAGAACTTTTTCACTAGGTCTTTCAGTTTTATGTACTGCCCTGTGACAAGCATCTTGCATCATCCAGTTCATTCTTCATTTTTGGAAGCTGAGCATCTCCAAGGTATATGGAGCACAGAGGAAGGTAAACCTTCTTTAATTTAATCTGTATGCTCCTTTTTAAGTGGTTCACTTATGAGCACCATACCCCCAAGCGTCTGATGTGAGGCCTCTCTAAGTAGTTAAGTTTGGGTTTTTTTAATTAATGTTGTTCAATTAGTGACAGAGCTTTCTATATATTACTGTTGTAAATAGCCACAAGAAAGTTATCCGTAGTGTTCTCCTGAGTACAAAGCTAGAAGCAAAGTCCTTCACCCTGTTGCAGGTACTGGGTGAAGCCATGTTGACCTCACCTTTGGTTTAAGGAAGGATACTGTCCTGTGTTGGGAAGTGCTAATAACTATAATAATGTTATAATAAAATGTGTCCTCACTACAATATTAACAGAGGCACATTTTTCAACATATCAAAACAAATCTGGTTTTGAAAAGCCTCAGAGAAATTGTCAATAGAAAATGAATCACAATTCACACATTATTAAGAAATATCGGAACAAAGTTCTGCATATTTAAGGTGGTACTTGCCATCTTAGGCAATGAAGGAACACCTAATGCTATTATATACTCTCACCTTCCCTAGACATTATATGTTGTTTTGTCATTAATTTCAACTGATTAATGCCTATACATACCCTTATGCTTCGGTAAAATGGTATTATATTAGCACATGCTTAGCTTTTCATTATAAGGGCATTAATGAACCCCACCTAAAATATGACTACAGAAAATATCATTAAAATTAACCTGTTTTATCATCTTAATCTGTTTTAGTGGCCTTCAGAATTGGTCTTTTTTGTTCACTTGTGAAAAAAAGGGTATGACCTGTAAGCAGATGTAGGATCAGGCTGAGAAATGCATACAGCAGAAGGCTCTATTGTGCCATTTTTTTTGTCAGAATGCTTAAAGAATAGTTAATATGAACAGCAAAATGCTCGGTCTTCAAGTGCCTGCTGGTTAAAGCTATGTTTAAATGCCATGTGATAATTTGCTCTCTTCATTTTCTATTAATAAAAAGGCGTCTGTTCTGCCTGCTTCTAAGCTGATAATGTAAGTCTTTGTTTTTCTTAGACTTGTCTAACATAAGCCATGGACTCTGCAAAAGCCTTAATTAATACAATTGTGTTTTAAAGGAAAATTTAGGTATTAAAGTCCTTGGGTATTAAAGTCCTATAAATAGATAATAAAATCTCTACATCAAAATTCTAAACAATTTAATATTCTGTTTGCTAAGAAACAAGAAGTCAAACTTTTATCTTGCTAATTTGAAAATTGTCGCTGTCCTTTCATTTTATTGTGCATCCTGCTGAATTTAAAAACAAGTGCTCTTAGAAAGCACTGAAGTCTTTCTTCTAAAACAATTTATTTCTAGCAGCCAAGATATTTAAGTTTTGTTTGTTGTTTTTCCTATGCCCTTGAAATGTAGATTATATAAATGTCTTGAAGTAAGACCTTAGCTGAAGTATTTTTCTTGTATTTTGTTTTTCATCATAATTTCTCATCTTTCTGTGGCAGATTCTTTTGGTCAGCCTTACTGTTCTCATCTATGTGTGTGTGTGTACATGTCAGAATATCAATCTGTGCATTCCTCTCCTCATACTCTTTTTTTTCATGACAGGCCAAAGTGATGGTCTATGTTTTTAATGAGGAAAGCTTATTGAAAATACTTTAAACATTTGTAAAATATACAAATATGCAAAAAGCACCAGTATTAACGATGTTCCAGAGGAAAAGAGAAAAGTCAGTCATGTTCAGTTAGTATTTCACAAGGCTGTCTCAACAAAACAGTCTTGCTTGAGGTAACAGTTCACTCTCTGAGAGGCCACTAGGAGAAGCTGTTTCCAAAGTTGAGGGCTGGAAACAATCTACAGTCAACCCAGTGTCCATCATATCTAATTCCCATTGGAACTGGAATACCATTTTTATCTCACATGCCATAGCTATTCACAGGAATCTTAATCCTACAGTGCATCAAGTGACCTCCGCAAATTATTACAGGTTTTAAGACCTCTAGACATCAAAATATTTCTAGAGGGTACTCCACGCCTTAAAGGGTTATATCAAGTGAGGAAAAACAGTCCGTTCCCAGAGGAAAACCTAAATACACCACCTAATCAATCAGCTTCCCTAGAGTAATTGTCATCAGGACAGCAATCTTGCAAGATTGTCACAGTAAAAGTTTCTTTAAAAATTCTGGTCAACCTCTATTTTTGGTGTCATTATTTAAGTGTCTTGTAGTCGAACAGCTACTTCCCACTTGACTTTACTAGCTCTGGTTCATGAGGTATTTATTTCAAATCTCTTTTGATATTTAAGTCTGAGTGAATTAAACAAGTTGAGATGTGACCAGAGACAACATTACATCTGTGCCAGTTAGACTGTGATCTAAGCAGACAAGACAGGCCAATCCAAATCCAATTGACAGAGTTCTCAAAAAATGGAAAACTAGTATAAGTGAGAGAACGAAGGCTACTCAAGTTTTGAGAGTTCACTGTTTCACCTAGTTCTCTAATCCCAAAAGCAGTTGTGAAGAATAAGGAGGAAAAGAATGTGGAGGAAAGGAAAATTCACTCTCCCTTTACCTGCTTGAGAAGATAATGTTAAAATGAAAACTCTTCTTAAGACAGTCCGTCACTTTTCTTGGCTGGGTTCTTGCAAGAGAGGTCTCAGGCTGCAATAAGAAAGCTGAATACTGGTTTTGAATTGAAAAAATCAAGTCCAAACCACTGTCCATAACATTTGGGATAGTAGGAAAGGCGCATTTGTTGTTGGTTTTAGTTGCAAAATAGTTCTTACATAGTTTATGCACGACTTAAACTTTTGAAAACCAAATGACTGCTTGAGTCTGATTTTCTTGGCAGGCACAGTATTTTGAAAATAAAAATAACCAGCTCAAAATAGTGCTATTTTTTTTTATTCTGTCTTTAAAACAATTAAAGAAAAAGATCTAGAAGACAAAATTAGTTGGAATTTTGAAACTACTTATCTATTTTTCTATCTCAGCTCATCTCAGAGTGTGATTCTTTTTTCTGTGGATTCTTTTTTCTCAGTAGTAGATAGACATTCCCAAGAGTAGCAAAAAATGATCACCAGCACAATATGTGTCTCAGAACTGTGTTGCCAAAATGCATTTTTATGTTCTGCTTGTTGCAGTAAGGCTAACAGGAAGAAACAAAGTAATGATTCAGAGTTTGTGGTGTTTTCTAAAAGCATGTTTTCAAGAGACAGGTTTTTCAGTGCTATAGATGGTACATTTTTCTAACACCTTTTTGTGTACTCTTTCTTCTGGGACATTTGCTTCTATCCAAACATCCACTGAAAATATATTTAACAGTTCTGAAAATTTTAGATGTTGTCAGCGAGGTTCTTTATGACAACAAACTCAGTGAAGTGACAGGTCCCCTGTACGTAGTGATCCTAGCTTTAGTGCAGGTTGACAGATATGACATCCTACTGGCTCACCTTTTTCACTTAGTGTTATCTGGACCCCTAGGTCTTTTCTGTCATATATATGACATGCCTCAGCGAGGTTTAATATGACAGAACTATTTGCTTTATCACTCCAGAGCACGATCTCTCCTGACAATGAAATCAGACAGTGCAATTTACTTAAATTTGAACCCGTTCCATCTGTCAGAAGGCTGAGCTAAAGTATCCTGGCATCCATCAAAAGAGAGAAGATAAGTTATTTGCTCTTTCACATCAAATTTATACAATAGTATATTGATGTGCCTGGTTACTCATATCTCCACCATATCTGATTTTTATTGTTGTCTTCACAATAATTTAAGGAGGTCAGGCATTGTTTCCACCTTGACTTGACAAATCACAAATATAAGTGATTTAAGGGGTGAGAGAATTGTTCATGTCATGACCAGGTAGCAACTTATCCCTCCTAGATTTAAGTATAGTGGAGAAAGTTAAAGAAACAATTCATCAAAACGATGTTGTCTTTCTTCATGTCATTTTAGTACAATTTTCTCAGTTCTAGAAACATTGAGATGCAGTTTTGGAGGCTCTGGAGGAGGTACAGGTTAGATCCACACTTAGTGTCAGGGTAGTAAACTCAGGTGGGAAGCAGTAGCTGTTTTGTTACCCTGGAGCTGGAATTTAAGAGAGTAACAGGAAGTTTTCAGATACTTCTTTTTAAACTATGCTGTATGTGGGGAAGTTGTGACTGCATGGCAAAAATAACATTTGGGAAATGTGTATTTAAATTTCTTTAATTTTGTCATTATTTTAATATGAATACATTAATAACACCTTTAGGCTAAGACTCTAAATGTGTGCTTAATGTACTTAATACGAGCCTTATTATTAATTATTGGGACTTAAAGTTGATGTTTAAAAAAAATGTCAGTGCTTTTGTTTTTTAAAGACTACTTATTTGTTGCATCTTTTATTTATATGGAAGTCTTGTTCACGTGCTGCTATTTGTCAATATGGGATGGGGGATCAAAAATCTATGCTCACTCTAACCAGGGGGATGCCTAGGTATTGCCTGCTCTGGCTTTTCTCACTGTAGTTTGCCTCCCACCTTTATTTTAAAATCAGGTTCAGCCATTGTGTGCCTCTGGGAAAATATCTGGAAAATTCAAGGAGCTGAAATTCAACAAGATCCAGGGCCCCTCTTTCATGCCAATAGTACCAATTTTCTTGAGAAGTGATATTATATATGTTTGGGAATCATTTGGGATAAATATATGCTACCTTGTGTTCATATTGGAATCAGGTAGAAACTTAGGACTTTAATTTAGAAGTTCAGCTCAGAAGTTAAATTCTCTAGTTGCAGTCTGTTCTTTAACTGTATTCAGAAGTTACTTTTTATCCTTCAAGGCAATGAGAGAGGGGAAAGGAGAGTTAGCACACATGTTAACTGAAAGCTTTAAAAATAAAGATCACTGTTCAAAGAGGAATCAGCTTGAAGAGATATCAACAATTATTAAATATTTAATATTACAGGCCAGATGGAATTGGAACAGTATCTGTTGAAGAGAAAGAAAGGTTTGAGGAAATCAAGGACAGGCTTTCCTCCCTTTTAGAAAACCAAATAAGCCATTTCAGGTGAGTATATAATTTATTCAATGAGTACTACGTTTTTTCTGGAAGAATTTTCTCATGGTGTTCATTTTTGGTCTTGAACAAGTGGACTGAAAACAAAATAGTCTACCTGCAAAGAATTTTTGAATATATTAAATATGGAATAATTTATTTACACAAGTGATTGTGCTTAAAATTTATTTGTGTATCATGTGAGTTGTATTTTTCTATGGTAGAAAAGATTGTGCAAGAATACGGGCCTGATTTCTGTTGATCATTTTAAACTTTAAGCTTTCTGTAGCTCTAACTAAGAAAATTGTCTGAATTAAAATGATTGAGCCATAACAATTTCTGGATTAGTACTGATCAGAAAATCATATGAGTAGTGAACATCTTTGATAGATGGCAGCTAAAACTTTTCCAGATGTCTAATGTCATTTTCTTCATTTCATGATATACTCATCTTTCCTAAATCAGCAACAATCCATCATCCTCAATAAAGAGTTTGTCATATGTAAGGACTGTCAATACCAGTTGAAGATATTTAGGGAAGGAGTACAAGAAACAGAGCAAACTTGGGGTGATATTTCCTTCTATTTTCTAGCAAGTGGTGGTTTACGAAGCTTAGCATAAAAATGGCGTATAGACCACCAAATCTGTTAGTCTAACACACTAAACCAACCTATCTGCCATCATTCTGTCAATTTAATCCTTTTTTAGAATACATTTGTTGACATTTTTTGTCTCTGTATCACCTTATGACAACCACTTCCACAGTTTAAACAGTGCTGTATGAAACAGCTTTCTTTTGTTTGGCAAGGCTGGCTGTTAAGTTTGCTGGATGCCCCTCTGGTTTGATGAGGTAAGTGTCTAGTATTCACTGGTATCTGTCATGTTCGTAACTAGGTTGTTGGGGATTTTTTGAGCATAAACGACATAGCAGTCTTCACTTGGGACTTCATCTCTGTATTAAACTAAAGAGAGCTAGGATTCTCCTTGGAGGGTATTCCTTTTTGGAAAAAATGATGCTACTTTCCTTTATTTCCTTTAAAGATTCTTCCCTGACACGTTTCCTGTTTCCTGTCTTCCATGGGATTAAATAGCTCTTGCCAGAGAAGCAATACAGAGCAGCATAGGACAGAGTGCTTGCAGGAGGACAGTACTGACAAAGAACATCATCTGCGGGGGAAGGAAAACTTGTTTCTGTGACAATCTTCTCATGCTTGCTACAAAAAAAAATGAGGAGTATTGGAGCTGGGAGAAGACCTCTGGCCTGTGATTGGCATACTTAACGACTGTTCGCGCAGGCAGGACGTGCAGGGAGGGCACAGTCCCCCTCCCGGCTCTGAAGGCTCTCGAGGGTAACTCTGCTAGTGGTCATCGCCTTCCCGGGAGAGGACCTAGCGATGGTTTCCACTCGCCCAAAAGCCGTTGCCAGAAGGAATGTGGCGAGCCAGACCGAGCCCCAGCACCGGCATGCAGCTGTCCAGATCTCCAGCTGCAGGGAGTGCCTGAGCCTGTCACTC
>WAAD01017940.1:44441-65152 GCA_013389945.1 Fregata magnificens | reverse complement strand
TCACTGACCCCTCCTCACTTACACATATCTAACCATAAACATACATCAGGGGTGTGCTCATAGATATATAAGAACAAACAGCTGGATTTTCAGAACAGCAATGCAGCTGTATTCAAAACATTTAACTGCTTAACAACCTCCCATGAATACTTACCAGTTGACCAGTTTAATAGCTACCATGTAGTGGTCACCAGAAAATTAGCTGTGGCAAAATGATGCTCAGTAACTGCCTGAAACACAGTAGTTTTCTATTATGGTTTTAAAACTGTAAAACTCTTTAAAGTCTAAAATTCAGGAAGACGCAGGAGAGTTCAGTTTCAGTCCTGCCCAGGGAAATCAAAAGAGTGAACTGACATTGCTGTTAACTATAATAAAAACCTTTAACCTTCATTTAATCCCTTTTTATCAGTTAATAATTTTGCCATGACAGCAAATACAAATTCTTCAAATCCCCTCTTTTGAAGAAATGTTGTTCTCACATTACTAGTTTTCTGCAAATGGCAGATAGATTTTCCAGTTATTTAGTATAACAAAGATCTATCTTATTCAATTTTCTGCCTTAAAAAGCACAGTTGTCCAACAGTAACCCTCATATATATATGCTTACACCTGTTCAGAAATCAGTTTCTCCAAGTAGAGTCCTGTTGCCTGAAGGGAGAATCACGTTCAGCCCAAGCCAGCAAAAGAAAAGGTAAGTCACTTTTATGAGGTTATCTTCATCTATCTTTGTTGGCATGAGAAGTACACTGGAATGGAATTTAACCACTTTTGCACATGAGGAAATGGATAGTCTGAGATGCAGAGGGCTGCCGCGACAACTGGAACCATAGTTTCATGGCTGCAGCAGGTAGTGACTGTAAAGGTACAAGAAAAAAAATGGCTTTGTCTAAACTACCTTGCTGATGGCTGCAATTGCAGTCAGCATGCACAGCTCGGAATGTGTTCGACCAGTGCAACATTGCTGCAATTACCAAATTCTTAATTACAACTCTCTGAATCTACTGGTAAGTAGCACACAGTCCAGGAGGATTAAAGCCATTTTAAGGGATCCTATTGTGATCATCTTAACTTAATGCGTAGACTCTGATAGTCTTCAATAAAAGCTGCAACTGAAGAAATCTGCAGGACGTTGTTCATCTTCTTATAAATTATTCCTCTGTACTATGGCTTCTCATCCTCAATACCTCTGATTGAAAAGAAAAAGTCCAAAGAAGAAATAACAGAAAAACAAAAACACAATTAATCTTAAAAACAATGTGGTGTTTTCATACATCTCATTGGATAAATTTTAAAAGCAATGTGCAAGTTAGAAAATTCCAATGCTTCTTGGATACATTTTTCACCTCCAGTCCCTTAGAAATGCTCCAGCACTAAATTCTCAGTCCAAAGATATTTCACCAACAAGAGCTAACTTACCTACATTCAAGACTACAGCTCTCCTAATTAATGGTGACTGTTCAATGTAAAGCTGACAGCACTCAGACAACTTTCAGCAACATCCATAAGGTTAAACACGCATATGTCTGGTATCACAGTATGTGCTCTTTCCTGAAGGAGGAAACAGAGAGGACAGATTCTGACCTCTCCACACACAAAAAAAGGTAAATCACAAGTGAGTTTATGGAGCTATCCTGCACAGAGACCAGCACGATCAGCTGGTATCTGTCCACAAGGCCCAAGCTAGATTTAGCTACGAGACTCTAATCTTTTCAAAATCTCACTGTCAAGACATTACACCATGGCTTGTATACTGCCTAAATCTTTCTCCCGTAAATTCTTCTTCTCCTACCATGTTCCCTACAACCCCAGCCTAGAACCCCTTCCTACTGAATGTCTCTTCCTAAGAGGATCCAGAAAAAAAATCCCAGTTGATTCCTGGTTTATTTCTTAACCAGGAAAGAAATCCATCTCTTTGAATTAACAGAACAAATAAGAATGCTTTATTTGTGCACCCTTACATTGCAGACGGCAACTGGGAGGAAGAGGGGAAACATATTCTTTTCCTTTTGGACTTTGCTAGAAACCTCTATCAGTGACACTGAATATTGCTATCATTCAGTGGTAAATGATAGCAGAACCCAGCAGTCTAAGTCTTTTGACTAGAAATTAAATAATATGCTCCAGTGATTCCTCTCAGAAATAGTGACCCAGTTCTGCTACCTACACTATGGCAGCTCTTTTTCCTTTCAAGACCAAAATTATCTTTGCACAAAGATTACTGTGACAGTCAAATGATTGTTTATCAGCTTTAGAGTCAGGTAGAAAGCCTGAATAAAAAATAGCTCTATTAAATCAAAGAGAATCATAAGCAACTATTTATAGGAATCATTTGCTACTGACACACTACCCAAAAATTAACTATTGCCCTGGACCTCAAAATGAGTGTTCAATTTGCTCATAGGTGATCACAATGAAGTACAAAGGAAATTAAAACAGGGGGACCCAAGAGAGCTGTCATGTCAGCTCTCATTTCCTATTTGCCAAGAGGGAGCACTTTGATTTCACTTGCACATGGATTTAATTGGTAAAACTGTAAGAAAGCTATAGAAAACTATAGATCTATAGATCTATAACTATAGAGATTTGATTTTTTTCTATTTTGTATAGTTCTTTTAAATTTTAGCATGACACTTTACCCTAAGTTTGCAGTGTGTTAGTTCCTTCCCCTCTGATTGTTACTGTTCACATTACAGAACCCTTCAGTTCTGTCCAGTACTAAAGTGGTATTGCTGCTTTGCAATCTGGTATTGAAAAGCAAGTACAAGACAATAAAAACTACAGTATGTTTGCTGCTCCAGAGATTCTATTTTACTCCAGGTAATTGCTCCAAGTTATAAATGGGACATAGCAAGAATATAATACAGCAATTGTATTATCTCTATTTTGCCTATGGTGATCTAAGGCACAACAGGACACAGGCTCTTCCTCCCTTCCTGCTTCTCCCTGTGGCCCATCTCCTACATACACATGGAGATATGCAGGAAACAGCAGTTTACTCTCCTCAAGAATTGGCAGAAACCAGAATATAATCATTCGCCAAGTCAAAAAAAAGTTTGCAGCAAAGCTAAGACTCAGACCAATGTCACCTGAGCCACAGTTCTGTGCCAGTAGCAACCGCCAAATTTCCTGTTCATAAATTATTGGCCACAAGTTTTTTGAAATATAACCACTACTTCAGGAATAAGCACTTATATCAACAGAGGTTTCAAATGAGTATTTTAAAGAAATGCACTGAGAAAAATGAGATTGCACATTGGGTTTGCATGGCAAGGTTTTGGTAGCGGGGGGGCGAGCACAGGGGTGCAGGGGTGGCTTCTATCAGAAGATGCCAGAAGTTTCCCCCAAGTCCGATAGAGCCAACACCAGCTGACTCCAAGACAGACCCACCACTGGCCAAGGCTGAACCCATCAGTGATGGTGGTAGCACCTCTGTGATAAGGTATTTAAGAAAGGGGGAACAAAAAAAAAACCCCGTGCGATTGCAGCTGGAGAGAAGAGTGAGAATATGTGAGAGGAACAGCCCTGCAGACACAGTGAAGAAGGAGGAGGAGGAGGTGCTCCAGGCGCCAGAGCAGAGATTCCCCTGCAGCCCATGGTAAAGACCATGGTGAGGCAGGCTGTCCCCCTGCAGCCCATGGAGGTGGATGCCCGAAGGAGGCTGTGACCCCGTGGGAAGCTCACGCTGGAGCAGGCTCCTGGCAGGACATGCAGACCCGTGGAGAGAGGAGCCCACGCTGGAACAGGTTTGCTGGTAGGACTTGTGACCCCGTGGGGGACCCACGCTGGAGCAGTCTGTTCCTGAAGGACTGCACCCCATGGAAAAGACCCATGTTGCAGCAGTTCATGAAGAGCTGTAGCCCATGGGAAGGACCCACCTTGGAGAAGTTTGTGGAGGACTGCCTCCTGTGGGAGGGACCCCACACTGGAGCAGGGGAAGGGTGTGAGGAATCCTCCCCCTGAGGAGGAAGGAGCGGCAGAAACAACATGTGATGAACTGACCACAACCCCCATTCACCGTCCCCCTGCGCCGCTGGTGGGGAGGAGGTCAAGAAAAATCAGGAGTGAAATTAAGCCCGGGAAGAAGGGAGGGGTGGGGGAAGGTGTTTTAAGACTTGGTTTTATTTCTCATTACCCTACTCTGATTTGATTGTTAATAAATTAAGCTAATTTCCCCATGTCGAGTCTGTTTTGCCCGTGACGGTAACTGCTGAGTGATCTCTCCCTGTCCTTATCTCAACCCACGAGTCTTTTGTTCTATTTTCTCTCCCCCGCCTACTTGAGTAGGGGGAGTGATAGAGCGGCTTTGGTGGGCATCTGGCGTCCAGCCAGGGTCAACCCACCACAGATTCTACTATTCCAATTTCTACATTGTGCTGTTAAATCTGGAGAAAAACATTGAGGAAGAGTATGCATTTGCAATGTGCAAAGTTGCCCCAACCACCTCTCCATGTTCCATGAAGGAAAAGAGACTTTTGTCATTTACACTGAAAACAACATAGGAGTTCCTTATTATCATGACAGGGAGCTAACAAAACAAAGAAAAATTTTCATTTTCATAGGCTACCATATGTTCTTTGAATGGCTTTGGCCTATTATCACATCAACCTCTTAGACCTTTTCAGAAGACAAACTGGAATGAGCTGGTTTTGTAAGAGCAGAAGCTGTCCTGTACCAAAACTGCACTGTGGCTAATTGGCTGCCCATAAACGAACTTTTCTTTAGCCCTGGGAATAATACTTGGTACTTAAAATAGGAATGCAATTATCACTATCACTTTGATTCTAAAGGTTTTATAATTGTTGACCCTCAGACAAAGAGCTCTTATTCTCTGGTGGATAATATATTTCACTTACAATTTCCTGATAGTGCTAAGTGATAAGTAGCTCCACTTCCTGGTCCATGTTTTCTTTTAATAAGCAAATCCTTATTATCAAAGTCCTAATTGGCCATTTTGAGATTATCCAAGCTCTGGAGACATTTCACAAATCCAGCACTGCTGGGAAAGCCTGTATAATTTTTTACAAAAACTGATTATGCAAAAGTTTCAATTACCCCTTAGCCCCTCAGCCACATGTGGTTAGCTGACATCCACAGGTAAGTGCAAATATCCAGTCATGCATACATGAATGACTGATAAACATATAACCAACAGCACACTTACCTGCCCAGTCCTTCTTTCTTCTACATGCTCTAAGTTAATATTTGCAAAGCAGCTTGAGAAAATATCTCAAGAATGGAAGGGGAAAAAAGCCAAATAATGAAGTCAAAATTTGTTTCATTTGCTCCCATAAATTGGTCTTCCAGAGCAGTAATATATTTTGCTGAGAATGAGAAATTTGAAGTTTGCTCTGTAAACAAGGACAGACAGACAATTTGTTAAGAAGTCAAATTTGCCTTCTGCATTCTCCATCTTCCAAATTCATCAATACCAAGAAATAGTATATACTTCACAAGAAATTGCTTGTGACAAAGCAGAGAGAAGGAGAAACTGCATAGCTATTCTGACAGCGACAGCGTGAGCACTTTCTGTCATGAACACTGACATCAATGGCAGCAAAGTAGAAGCTGTCTGCTCTGCACAATTACAAAAAAAATATAAAGCAAGTGTATCCTAGCAAGGAGACACCAAAGACAGTCCCAAGGAAGTGTTTATGAACATAAATATCTGATGAGTACCAGGTCTATTTGGCGTTCCTATCCATTCTGCAAAGTGGAAAACCAAAACTGAACGTAAACAAATGTAACATCTTGTAGACTGACCATCCACGCAGGGGCAAAACTACACTTTTGTACATAATTAAGTTATTTTTAAATTGCTGTTGTCAGATGCAACAATGAACACTGCACAAGTAGATCTTTGACTCTGTATTAAGTTCCTGCTATGCCAGTGAGGAAGTATGAAGTTTCTGCATGAAACCTTTAGTTTCATGGTTAGGATCACTACACCAGGGCATCTTTATCACCCAATGTCTTATTAACATATATGTAAAAAAGAATTAAATGCCTCTTCAGCCCAATGTATTCAGATTTGTGGTGAGTGCATTAAAGCAAAAGAAACCTAAGCATTCAGATGACCTACTCCAAAAGATGGATCCTTAAATTATGCAAAACTGATGGGAGGAGGGCACCCAAATGCAGGCTGGTACTGCTGGTTCTGTTCCGAGCTGGCACTAAGAGGTGGAAGTTTCACAAACAAGCATTTTGCCAGAAAATTCAGCCAGGTACAGCTCACTGAACCTTTTCCAGCCTCAGAGTGCTATGATAAGTTGAAAGGACCATGATGTTCTGTTTAATCATATTAGATGAACTAATTTGCCATACTCCCAGGTGATGTGCCAGGTCTCATGCCTGGTATTTATACCTGTGAAGAGGAAGCCCCCATATAGCTCGTATGTTGGCTTGGTATTCAAACGATTCCTTCTTCCAAATTCAGAGAAATCACAGAAAGGCGAGCTAGCTTGGATTGCAAGGAAACAACCTCTTTATTTTAAGCATGATCTCATGAAGCAGGTAGATTTTAGCTAATCCACTCGTAAAAGCCTCTTGAGATGATAATTCCATGATGTCATAATGTAACCACATCTATAACTGATATCCAACCTTAAACTCTGTAAGAGCAAATCGACCAGTTTCTTCCTGCCCAGCTCTTAACTGATACACAGAGTAGCTGATTGCTGTTATCTTTAGTAGCAACCTGCTGTATACTTGAAACTTTTTCTCTTCCCTCTTAGATTTCTCTTCTCGAGGTTAAACTGTTTCTCTTGCATCATGTTTCATAAAATTATCATTTTTGGCTCTTGACTGTTCTCCTGGACATTCTCTAATGTCTCTATCTCCTTTTTAAGAGCGGTGCCAAAAAATCACACAACTTCAGCTGAGGCGTCATAAACACCAAGCCCAAGAATTCTCCTTCAGTTTTTAAACACCACTTCTGTTCGTACTACTCAAATCAGCATTTTTCTTTTGACAACTGCATGACATCAGTTTGTCTTTATGTACAGTCTACTCTAAAAGCCTGATCTTTTCCTCTACTCTAAGAAGATGTTACCCAACCTGTCCACATGCACATGCATCATGAGCAGCAATTGCAGGAATACCAGTATAAATTAGCCACTGAGTGACTGTCACTGCTTTGCCAGCTAGTCCCATGGGGTTTTGTCTTCTTCTTTTTCCTCATTGCTACAATACAATTTCCAAGTAGAAAGAAATAAAAAATAACTGACTCATCAATAGCAATGAACAAACATAGCTATGAGGCAGCTCAATATAACAAGGCAATGCAAGAGTCAGCAAGGCAAAGCCGTAGCTGATTTCATGTAGTGCTGACAATAGTCCTGCTTGGAGCAGAAGGTAGGATTGGTGACCTGTTAGAAGTCCCCTCCAACCTATGTTTTTATGGGTCCTTTATACAATTACTAAAGGCAATTAGCAGTTTGGAGAATGGGATCTAAGCATAGGCAATTCTTAACTACAAATTCACCAATTCTTGGTAAGAGTAAAGCAATCTGCCATTTTAGCTAGCACATCTGATCTGCACTGAGAAATATTGTTCACAAATTCTCTGCATTTATATAATTTTTTATATCTTTGTATTATACATATTATATATATTTATTAACTTATATAATGACTTTATTTTAAAAATAAAAAATGCAAGATTTTTTAAAACTCTTCTTATCTAGATTTTCTTGCACGTTTCTGTCAAGCCCTATTTTGATTAGAATCAGGACCAGTAAGAATACATAAACCAGCATTTTAGATGTTTCAATAAGTAATTTTTGATGTGCTAAGTATACAAAAGAGAAGATAGTATACCAAAATATACTTTTTAACCAGTAAGTTAAATACTGAGTATCTGTACTCATTGATTGGACTCTTTCTAGTTGCTGGGTGGGAAGCCAGCCTAATTTCTGAGGCCTGTAGCACAGGTTTCTACTTCTGAGTTATTGTTCTAGAACCTCTTCTTAGTGCAATAGAGAAGACTAGCTGCTATCAGAACGAGACATGTCTGACCCCTGTGTTTTGCACCAGGAGGTGCTGGTCCATTATAACTCCAGTGAGAAAGACAGTGAGACTTTGTAAAGCTTCATTTAAAATGCCATTTATTAGAGCTAACACTATAAAGAAAGACAGAACAGTGTAGATTATAATCTTACTTCCCTGAGAACCCTGAGTGGTGCAGCATTTCCAACCCACATACTATTCATCATTCCTACTGTCAAGCAGGAAGGATGTTCAGACGAGAACTTCTTGCTGCACTGTTAGATACAGGCAAGGCCAGGCAGGTGGTGTAATCACCAGTATCCCGCAGGAGCTGCCTGTGGGCTCTTCCATTTCAGTAAGCTGGCTGAGTTCATCCTGAAGCCCGGGAATTTGTGCAGCACAACACAGCCCTGAAGACCAGGCTCTACGTGCAGCACAGCGCACCTGCTCATGTTAAATGTTATGTGGATCACCACCTCCTCGATGTACAACAGTCTTCTGGTCAGGTTCTCCACACCCTGTTAGACCATTGCCTTACCATTAGATGAGTCAGGCCCTTGAAATACACTTTTTCCTCTCCAGTGAACATAAAGGCAAATTAGACAAGTAGACAAGTAGGTCAGGTGGAAACTTCTTCTACACTGTAGAAATCTGCAGTTTTGCACATGATAGGTGAGCCTCTGCATTCTCATTGCTCATTCAGTTTCTTAACTTGGAACAAACAAGTGATTGGGTTGAACTAGTTGGAAAAGAAAAACTGAACTGTCTCTTATTTAATTTAAATGATGTAAGCAGACTACAACGGTTGTATGCATTAAGTTACCATGGTTGCAAGTCCAATACTAGATATTAAAATTATCACAGAAGTTCCAAAATACAGTGCAATTAAACAAAAACAGTAAAAAAAACAAACCCATAAACCCCAACATTTATTACCCATTAAGCTTAAGACATCAGCTGAAACAAAATTACTTGTTAACTTTATTTGTGGTCCAAGGCTGTTACAGGTAGCCATCAGCATCTTGGTGTCCTGCTGTGATTTCAAAAGTTCCTAGAAAGACAAGCAGGTGCCTGGAATAAAACACAACAGAGAAAACCTACTCAGTGCCACCACTTACTGGCTTTTCCAACATAGCCAAAAAATGTACCTGCAAAAAATGTGTGTTCTTATAATGACAGCAATACAATGTATTTTTCTGCACAGATGAGATGTGATAGCTGAAATGACAGTTTCCTTCACTAGCCCCAGTGTTCTAATGCATTTGTAGTTAAGAATTTTTCCTTTGGCAGACCCTCCACAGTCTGACCACAGCTGGAGCTCTAGGCTTTTTCTCTCTCCTAACACTAACCCAAGGCCTCCCGTGAATCCTGCCCCTGTCCCTAGATGTGAGCTAAGCCTTGGCACAAGGTCTCCAGCTGTGGCCAGGATAGAAAAGTTCTGAAGGGACAACTACTTTTGCAGCCCACTTCTTCCTTTGGCAGACCCTTTGCAGCCTCGTTCCAACTCAGACTCTAAGCAGTCTTTCTCCTAACACTCACCTAAACTTTTCTCAAAACTCCTCACTGTGAGTAGTCACTGCACAAAGGAGGCATGGAAATGTTGGTGGGAAGGGACCTCTAGAAGTCACCTAGCCCTAAATCTAAACCTTTACAATTTGTGGCTTTTGTTTGCATTTTGCATCTATACAGTCACTGTAATTTGTCACTTGAGAGATTATCAACAATATTTATGAGTTTTTCCCCAGAGAAATGATTCATGCTTGGGACTTTCCTACAGTGTGCCACACAGTCTAAATCCTTTAATCCTAAATTAAGCACTTTTGCTTTGACCTCTGTAACTATGTAGACCAGAACTAATTATCTTTTCTTTAATCAATATATCTTTTTTTCCCTGTTGTGAATTGAATGCAGCACAAAGACCAATCAGCGCATGTTCCATGCAGGTCATAGAGCAAGAAGTATTGATCAAAAGACAGTTATTTCTGCTTTGAATACATTGTACAATGAAAGCAAAAGTGGCCTGATTCACTTAAGGTAAGCAAATCCAGTGATTTCCTGCCAGTGCTTTCACAAGGGGGTCCCCAAAACCTCATCCTTCTACCTGTGATCATAGCACAATGCATTTGCTTCCACAAAATAAAGAGAACCTATCATAACACAGTCAAATATTTTTATTATTTAAGCAAGAATGTCTCCCCGCTTGTTTGAAGTGTATCCAAAGGGAACAGCAATACCACAATAAATAGCCTGAGCGGAATCTTTCATAAATGTCATCCTGACAAATGTAATAAGTACATTACTGGATGGGCAGAGTTTGTTTGAAATGGGAGATAAAGAACTATTAGACAGAAGTGTGTATACAGGATGACTATGCATTTTTCTAGAAGGAAATGAAACCTTCTATGACAGGGAAACTGACCCCTATTTCACCTCCACATTATTGCTGAACTGTAGTCAGAACTACCTCAACACCTTAGACCAAAGTAGCACATGACTTATACAATGGTCACGCAGGTCAACATCCCTCCCAAACATATCCTAATGATACCTTACAGTCTAGGCCTCCCAAATCCACTACAGCATTTACAGTTTATAACTCCTCAGTAAGAGCACACCTCACTGGCCACATCAGGGAAATGAATATTCCACCCTACGTGAAAGACCTATATTCCAAACTTTTGAAATATGTTGAAAGCTCCACTTACCTCTATCAGTCTGGTAATTTTGGCTAATGTCTGATTTTGCAAACATACAGTCTCACAAAACCTGCATACAACATTGATATATGTCTGCAAAAATTTAAGTTAAGTAGTTTTTAAACTGAGGCTGAGGGGAGACCTTATCGCTCTCTACAACTACCTGAAGGGAGGTTGTAGGGAAGCGGGTGCTGGACTCTTCTCCCAAGAAACTAGCGATAGGACGAGAGGAAATGGCTTCAAGTTGCATCAGGGGAGGTTTAGATTGGACATTAGGAAGAATTTCTTTACTGAAAGAGTGGTTAGGCATTGGAACAGGCGGCCCAGAGAGGTGGTGGAGTCATCAACCCTGGAGGCGTTCAAAAAAGGTATAGACGTGGCACTCCAGGGCCTAGTTTAGGAGTCATGGTGGTGTTAGTTGATGGTTGGACTTGATGATCTTAGAGGTCTTTTCCAACCTTAATGGTTCTGTGATTCTATGATTCTATGATCATATCATTCTTCAGTTACTAAGAGGCAGAGAAAGCATGATGTAAAATACTGCATTACAGCCTCAGGCTCTTTAGCATTCTCACAGGATTGTCCTATCTCAAACAGTTTTCTAGTTAAAGAAAACTCAATCAAATTTGTAATATTGCTGAAAATAACAAACACTCACCAACATGCATGTGTGTATCACTCTTCAGTTAACTTAGTTTTACAGAAACAAGAAAATGCTCAGATTACTACACTAATGTATACACAAACATACTTAAGGTAGGTGGATATTTAGAAATCTAATGCAAAAATATATTTCTCACCAAATGTAATAAGTAAATGCAAGCAGAAAAAAGTTGATGTGTTGTCTTACATTTAGATTCATTAACATTTAAACTTACAGTTAAATTTTCATGAAAGACAATGGGGAAGATGCATACAGTTCCCTTTTGTTGGAGCAACAGGAAATACTCTCTGACTTGTGATGCTCTGGTGACTTCCCCAAGTTTACACTGTCACCCGTTATGCCTCACAACAGTAAAATCACAGTGGTAGAACCACAGAGAAATAGAAGGCTGAAAAGGACATTGTGGGTCTCCTCCTCACCACGCATCAAGGCAGGATCAGCTATCTGTGTCCATTTCAGAGAAATCTTCTTCAAGCAGTTCTTAAAAAGACTCCTGATGATGATAGCAATATCAGCTCCCACAGCAATCTTCTGTAGTGCTCCATTATCCATACTGCCTGAAAGTATTTCCTAATGGCTAACTTTAACTGGTTTTTTTGCATAACTTCTAGGCTCATTAGTTTTTGTCCTACTCATCACCTTCTAAGCTCATTAGTTTTTGTCCTACTCATCACAGTCACGGAGAACAGATTACTCCCCTCCTCTCTACAACAAACCTTTATAAATTTGAAAACTGCAATCTAATGCCATTCTTACAGTGTCGCTGTGTACAAAATTGGTTTTTTCTAACACCCTTCTTTGTAGATATACGAAGTCTAACCAGAAATAAAGGACAGTTTCCATCACCTTGCTGGCTACGTGCTGAAGTTGTCTCCATACTAACACCAACCTGGGTAACTATAAACTCTTTGTATCAGAAAATCTTACAACATCACACACATATTTCACAACAATTGACTTATCAAAATAAGAGTAGAGGGAGATTCAAGAGGTCATCTAATTCCCCCTTTCCCCAGGAGATCATACTTGGTTAAAATTTAATCAGTGTTCTTACTTATTATGTCCCTGTATAACAGAGTCGAAATTAATTAGTCCAACATCTTTTCCGTATAGTAGGCTTTACTTACGTTGCCTACTATCAGAATCAGTACTGCTACCATCAGCTAAAGTGCTGCACGGGTGGAATTCTTCACAATGAACAAGTTCAACGGATTCAACAAAATCCAAGTGCTAGGTTACATATTCTTGAGTGCCATCTACTGGTACTTAAGCTATTCAGACGCTGTGTTAGAGCTAACTGAGCTGGTCCAAGGCAGACTGCACTGAACAAATAATAACATAGATTGCTTTCCCTGTTGACCCCAGTGCTGGTGTTTAATTTCCTGTGATCACAGGCAGTATCAGAGGGTCTCCTGGGCAATAAGTGCATGAGTTGCCACAAATTGGACACCACAGCCATACCAAAAAAAATGCATTTCTAATGTGTTCCCGTATCAATTCTGATGAAATCAACAAAGAAAGATGCTTAGCTTCACCACATGACAATATGATTCCAGTTAATTTTAACACAGGTTCATTACTATACTATAAAATTTACACCTTATTTTTTACCTTGTCAAGTTTTATAGAATCTCAGAGGCCCTGAACAACAGGGTTTTATAGACATGTCTGCTTATACCTCTCCACACAAGGCATAACAAACAAAATTTAATATTACCTTAGAACCATATTTTTTGACATAAGAAAAGCAAGTACTCTAACTTTTAACAGCACATCCAACCAATATACAGGTCATCAGCCCTTAGTCCTCTATTCCTTAGTGCTCCTCTGATTAGTAGGAAGAACTGTAGTTAACAGGCTGGGCAGCCCAGTATCCATTTACAGTTGGGTTAAATGAAGGCAGCTTTTTGTGCAAGACTGAAGAGAAATGCAAACTCATCTTTGCACCCACATCAAGACACTTAGTTAGCCACTTTACTTCTGCATCCACAGGGTCAACAGGACCCTAAAAACACACAAGCTGAAAAGAGAAATACTAGCCTGTATTATAGGACACAATGATGGCAAAAAAAAATTATTTTGTTTTCTATGGGTCTCAAAACAAAAGTGTTTTAACCTTGACCATATAAGCCTGTAAAATTGTTCTAATTTCTTCTCCTCAGTAACATTAGAGAGAGTGCTGGCTCCTTTCCTAATGATTCTGCTACACTGTGCAGAGATAAAAATCACCTGGGGTTTTATGCTGCAGGTCGCAAAATTTGCTATACCACAAACAAGGAACAAGATATGCTATTTCACCAACCTGCAATTAAATCTGAATCTAAACTATTGATAATTAATTTCCCTAACAGCAATTAATTAATTGCAACTCATTCATGACATGACTTTGACAGGTAAACCACCCCGCCTGCCTCTCCCAGCACCCACCTCTGGCCCAACGTCACAGAGCCTGAAGCACTACGGCTGCATCTGCACGTGTATTTTGGCTTGGGGCAGGGGTGCAGTTTCAAAGCAAATCTCCCACTGTCTCCAAATGCCAGACCAGACCATAAAGCAGTCTTGGTGCATACAAAGTACCTCACTCTCAGAGGAAGCAAAACCAGAATTTCCACTTGATGTGCACACCAAATGTGCTCCAATCCCTTGTTAGGCACTTGAAGGTTTCTGGTGCTTCACCCTTCTCCTAAGCAGTGCCAGTCACTGTATGCTGCATTTCCCCCTAGGAAATCACTCAGGTATAGGCCTACAAGGTTTTCTGTGGAGACATCAGGCACACACCAACAACCAGGAAGGGTCAAAGACGTGGAAGACCTGGGATGACATGGTCAAAAAAACCTTGCCTGCACAAAGCTGATGGTGGACAAGTCTGACCAAGGAGGTAACAGGTGAAGAAGGGAAGTCTCACCAGCTACAAAGACAGCTATGGTTGGTGGAGAAAAGGGGAAGGATGACTCAGAGAAAAACTGTGAATCCATCCCTTTTCCATTACACTTACCACACTAGCAAATGGCATTCACAGGTAACCACTTTTCCTCCACCCCATTTGACGTGTTCGTAGATGCTCATCATGCCCCTCCACCGCATCCGTGAAGAGACAGATGACATTCTGTAAAAGCATTGCTCAGGAACACAAACCATTGGCAGAGGGCTGAGTATGCAGATGTTGAAGTCATTGCTCCTTGCTGTTTCAGCATGGACGGAAAAGCGAGCTCATCTGCATCCTCACAGAGGTTGCACAGAGAATAGCAGGCACTCCCAGGGCAGAGGATTTGGGGAATCTGGTCCGCAATGCAGTGCCTGTCTTCCTTCTCACAGTCAGACAGCCACAGACACTTCCACGTACGATATGGTGAAGATGGTGGAATGGGGCATGGGCTCCTTTGCAGTGTCAACAGCGCAGGCACAGCATAACCCACAATGCAGGGAGGCACCTGAACACTGCAAATCTTACTGTCCCTGCTTCTGTGTGCAGGGTTTTATATGGATAACAGCAGCAAAGGCTATGGCATGGCACTATCTGTGTGAGACAGGACAGTGTGGCATTCCTTAAAGCAGCCCACTTAAAGGGACAGCACACAATCAATCAAAAATATATGGGGTAAGTTTCATTTGGACAACCTCAAACCACACATGAAATGGTGACAGATGATCAAGGGAAACAGACTAAATCTGATTCAAAGTAAAATGCCCGAATCACATTCAGAGTGAATAGAAGGTGTCCAGCATCACCTGCCTCAACCTACTGACTCATTTCTATTGCTTGCTAAGGTCAACACAGCTAATGAAATCAGAGTAACCTCTCTGACTGCCCAATGAAGTAAGGCAGACAGACCCCCTGTGGAGAGACCTGTAGCATGTGCTTGGCACAGACCTGTCTGGCCAGGTTTCACCTTTGAGGCAAACATAGATTGATTAAAAAACATCCACAAGGAAAAGCCCACTGTGCGTGCTCTAGCTGACAAAGCCCTTGAGGGAAGACGGTTGGATCAGATGCAGACACTACTTCAGCTTTGGTGTCACAGGAGCATACAGCAAACAGCTGACTTTAAGCAGACTGGTTCTACCTGCCTATGAGGTAGTCTTATGCAAGGCATACTGTGGGAAAGGTGAGGGAGAAAGTAGTTGCCTTATGCTGCCGCACTAGAACAACTCCCTAACAACCAGTCTTACAAAATCTGCAATACAAGGGAATTTAACACTCTATCAGCCCAGCAGAGGGAAAAGGCTGTCAACTGATGTAATTGTAAATGAATGAAATTAAAAATCTTAAACGATCGACAACTAATTTATACACCATTTGCAAGGCGCATCTTAAAAATTTACAGTATAAATAACCTTAAAACCTGTCACAATAGCTAAACTTATCTCAGCTAAGAATATTATGATATCTTTTCTTCCCCACATGACAGTGAGGACTTTACCCCATGATTAGAAGCCATGTCAAGTGACAGCTACGTAGATTAAAAAACAGCTAGATCCCCCTTGCTACATTGTCAACCATGGTACCTCACTTTTGTGGTGTACATAAGGCCCTGAGCATTTGCTGTTATTTGATTTTGGGATCAAGAAAAGCTAATGAGGGACACCTACATGTAAGGTGTCCTTAGTTTACTTTTCCTTTTGAGGCTGGTAGTTAAAAGCATTCCAACCTCATTCAGGCTTTCCCTCCCAGTAATACTCTGCCAAGAACTCCAGCTGCGGGCCTTAAAAATTAAAGGACTTTCCATTATTGTACTTATAAGGTAAATGAATCATTTAATCTGTGATATAATTTAACATTCAGGGCATTCTTCGTTTAGCACTTCCACGTTACAGCTTTTGGTACGAGCTTCTTCATTTTGTTATGTGCTGTTCAGTACACAAAAATAAAATGCTTTACTCAGTGCCTTGTCTTAAATTTTTCATTCAGTTTCTGGTTTTCTCTTTCAAAGCTATATACCTGAGTCAAAGCTTCCCACCAACACACCCCTAAAAATTCTGAGCCAGCTTTATCATTCCAGTTGGTTTCGCAAATAACCCTGGTTTAATTACAAATCTGTATAATCAAATATCATAAGTTATGATCTAAAGCACAACACCTTTAAATGCCGGGCTGTTCAAAAAGCTACATTTTGCAGCATCAGTTCATCTGCAACAGAACGTAAATCTCAAAATCAAGACAAGTACTTAAAGTTCTTGACTTCAAACATGTCAGGGAATGATTAAATAGCAGCTCTCAAACCCACCACTTGAATTCAAAATGGTTTTAACTTCAGCAGGAGTTTTGTGAGTGTAGTGGTTGCAGTACAAGGACTTCACTGCGTGTTAGTATCCAGTGTACTCTTCATGTCTGAAGTAAAAGAAAGCCTCCTATTAGCCACAAGTAGGTCCAAAACCTCTGCTAGGTTCTGTGTCTCATGTGCAGAAAGGAATACACAACTCAGCAACACAGGTGGAAAACAAAACACAACTGTACACATTTCTACATTGCTGAATTAACAGATACTACATAAGAACATATTTAATATTTACACACTAATTGAGTAACCCAAGAGTAAATAGTTAATAAGATAGAAGTGTGCATTTGCCACAGACTGTGAAGAATTTCTAAACAGATAAACGCTGAAACTGTTGTCCAATGCCCTGTACCCTTGTCCCAGGCACTGGTGTACACAGGGAGAAGCAGAAATTACCCAATCACAGCAGTAGCAAGTGAGCTTCACTGTGTGCAGAAACACATCTTACAAAAGAGGGGCTCATCATATTATGGTGCAGTAGTCAGGTGACATTCACAAAAACATTTAAAGGTTCAAATACATTAACTCTAATGCAACAAGCACTGCGTATAGCATAAAGAGACAGAGCCTGATCCTCACCTCTGATAACTTTTAAACACATTAATGCTTCTAAGTCAGGGGAGCTATTCCCTATTTACATTAGATGAGATTAGAGCCAATCACAATGTAATACAAAAATATACTTGTGCCATATTTTTTCAACTTAAGGCCAACAGTTTTGTTCTTGCTTCAGTATTTGCTTTAGTTCTGACTAACAAAAGTCAGACTCTTAGACATGATTTGTTAGTTTCCAGATGAAGAGATGCAGAAGAAAGAGAAGTGGTAAATTGTCAAAGATGGACTCTAAAAAGGAGCACACTTTCAGTTGGCTAGGCACCTACATGCTTTTCATTGTTTTGGAAATTTCCCCTTTTGGAAGTTTGATTATAGAAGTAACACTTTCACAGTAAAAAGAAAAAAATTTAAAAATACATTAATAGCTGAGCCCAAGTTCTAAGATGTAGTGTGAAATCAGCCTTTACTTGGCCCAACTGACAATGGATCGCCTAGCGTTTATGAACAAAGCTAAGCCTTCATTGTGGAAAAGCAGAGCATTGAAAACAATAAAGGAAGAGACAAAGATTTCATGTGTGAGAAAACCCAGGCAAACCCATATGCACATTGACCTCTGCTGACTGCAAGACTCAATGTATGGATTCAGGGATCCATTCACCTACACTTCCTCATGGGACTAGCTCTCATCCTTCTCTTGTACAAGAGTGTAGATTGCATGCAGCTCTGTTACACAAGGTGTGTACCAAAGACAGGATTAGTCCTGACCGCTGGTTAAATGTTCAGTTTACAAAGGATTAAAAAAATAACAGCAAGAAAAAATACTTCTTTTCTTTTCAAAACTTGGACAGTGTAAAAGAAAAAGCTTTCAAAACAATTTTGCATTGTGGCAATGAACATGTCTTTCCTCAAGAGGGCAGTTTGGTCCGGGTCAGAACCCAAAGTCCAGTGGTTGGAAACTTGGTGCTCAGCCTGAGCACCTCTCGCTGCTTCCCACTGGGAGAACTGATGATTCCCAAGTTTGCCTAAAACTCGTGATTCCCAGGCTTGCCTGAACTGAGCTGGCACTGCAGTAGGCAGACATATCAGCTTTTTGGGTCCTGAAAGCAGAACAGCTATAAAAGCATGGTGCTGCACCCATGTAAATTTGCTTGGCTGTGTTTTAGGATTTGTTAACTTGGACACAGCTTTAGGCTAACATGACTGGTCTACTTCTGATTCCACAAGTGTGGTCAGGGCAGCTCTGCTTTTCATCCTACATGCATAAGTTATAAGATTCTTCATTTGTAAAAATAAAGATCTTATTGTATGGCTATCCTCCTAACAATCCTGTGAGGACTGCTTTCTGCAATGGCCCAAATAAATTCCGTGTGTTATTCATAAAGACACTTGTTGGTTCTTGATGTTTAAAACTGGAGCCAAATTCTGAATGGTACTCATTATCTTTTTGCTTCTCTCATCATTCTTTTGTATCCTTCTGCTTTGTCTATTCTATGCTCCAATGAGGCAATAGCAGTTTCAGAAATGAGGCTTTGATAAATCTTAGAGCAATCTCAAAATAAAACAGGAAGAATTCCACATAGCAGAGAAGAATTCAGAAGGCTTGCCATAGTTCTGAAATTCAACCAAACTGATTATAGAACCAGCTTGGGCTAAGAACATAGGGATAGAGAGGAGATGTTCAAAGCATAGATCTGGAGCACACTGAACTGTTGGAGCTCTATGCAAAGGAGCATACTATTGATTTGAAAGAATAGGGAGAAAGATTAGGGAATGAGCAAGCTGTGCATTTGGAAAAAAAAAAAGATACATTTAGGCTCCATATATCCAGGGATAAGTTTGACACTTTTAAGACAGAGCAAAATTCCATTTTAAGAACCACAACACACATTCACTGCTTTTTAAACCTGGAACAACCCAATCGTGTATGTATTCACAGTCCCGGTAAAGAGAGCAGAGTAGATTACTCACTGGTGCAAGGCTGATGTCAGAGATATTCAGTTCTTCATAGATAGTGCTTTAGACATCCAGGTGTAATTCCACACAAGCTACCAAAAACCATAAAATGAAGTCCTCTGGTTCACTCAGCACACGTGCATTACATATCAGACAACTCTCAGTTGTTCAATAACTTATTGATGCATGCAGGTAACCCTACCTTGTGCTCACAGACCAGTCTGTGGCACAGTGCCCGCATCAGGGATATATGTAGGGCACATCGTTCTCAGATCACCCCCACTTTGCCTTCTGCTCTTCAGAGCTGTCCCTGCTGTCTCCAGGTGACAGTTTCCAAGTTTTCTAAACTTACAAACATACTACGTATGCTTTTACAGCTTAATTTACAGAAGTGTTATATAATCTGTATTTTCACTTTTTCTGGGTTGTCTCAACCAATTTCTCCTCCAAATACTCTGACAAATTGGAAAGACACTATACAATATTTGCATGACTGTATTTTACTTTTGCACTAAATCTTTCCCTGATTGAGTACTTGTGTGAAAGAACTGGTGGTGTGCTGTAAAGAGATTCCTGCCTATAATGCATTTTCTCCCCTACTCTCACTGGAAATTGCACAGAAAGGTGTGAGAGACGAGACCTCACAGATGTCCTTACAAGGCCATTCTATCATCCCTGAAAGGTGATGGTAGTTGCGAGAGGTTTCCAGTAACTGGAAAAAGGCAAATATTCCACCCATTTTCAGAAAAAGGGAAGAAGAGAGATCTGGGGAGCTACTGGCCAGTCAACCTGAAGTCAGTCCCTCAGAAGAACAGGAAGCATTACCTTCCCTGGTAGGATTATGAAGCCATTTCCAGGTAGATGAAAGGCACAAAAGTGACAGGGAATAGCCAGCCTATATTTTCCAAGAGCAAATCATGCTTTACCATCCTGACTGCCTTCTGTGATGAGAAGACCTGTTCTGTTGACAAAGGGAGAACAGTGGATATAAATGGCATCCTGAGGTTTTGGCAGTGTCCCATCATTCCTTAAAAGATAATGAGGATGGGTGGATTGTAACCCAACTAAGTAAAAGACTGGCTGGATATTGGGGTCAAAGGGCAGTGGTGAAGGATTCAAAGCCTACCTCTTTACCACTTAATCTAATTTAGTGGTACTCTAACATAAGTCCAACAGCTAAAAAAAGTGTTTCCCAGGAATTAATACCGGGGCCAATTCCACTTAACATCTTCATTAGTGACCTGGGCAATGGGTGGGGGTGAACCCTAAGTGTCTGGATGACTCCACTTGGGACACAACATTTAATAAGTTGAAGGGCAGGGTTGCCATTAAGAGATACTTCAACAGGTTGGAGAAATGAGCTGACAAGAATCCCACAAAGTTCAACAAGGATAAATACAGAGCCCTTCACCTGGGATGGAAGAGCTCCGTGCTTCACTACAGGCTGAGCACAGCTGGGGAGAAGCTTTGCGGAGAAAAACCTTGGAGGTCCTGGCAAACAAGACATTAAACATGCATCAGCATCATGCCCTTGCAGCAGTGAAGGTCCACTGCATACTGCACTGCATTAACAAGAGTGTAGCC
>WAAD01017940.1:20286-38222 GCA_013389945.1 Fregata magnificens | reverse complement strand
CTGTGATGTTACAGTAAGCTTAATCTTGATACTGCTTTTACTCTTGGACCAGCAGAGTCAGACCTAACAATATTCCAGGGGAGAGAAAAGCATAAGCAGAGGTGTAAGGAAAAAGGACCTACTCAGCACTTCTGCAGCCTTTCTTCAAAAGCTCCATCTTCCCACATCGACTACATTCTCATTCCCTGGACAAACACTACCCAATCCCTGCATCCCCAGCCTGATGGAGCATCACTGAGGATGCAGAGAGGTTAGGCCAGAGTTGGGGTCCTCCCACCATGGACAGAAAAGAAGAGACCAGGTCAGCAAGCCTGGGAACAGACCCTGAATTAAACGTTAGCAGCTTCTGCTGCCAGCAATGGGACAGAAAGAGGAGTTGTGGTGTCTTGGGTCACGCAGGTGTTCACCAACATATTCCTTGACATCCAGAGTACAAAACTGGCAGCGGACATCAACTGTTAAGGCAGCACAGGCTGCTCTTCCTCTTCTCTTCCAGCACAGATCAAGCAGACATCAGGACCATGCCTGGTCCAGGCAATCTACAGCCATAGGCAACTGCCTATCTTAACTGTAGCTAAAGCCAGTTCTGTACAATATCCAAATTTAGCAGCTTTCTCTCCACTTGCTAAATAAAATAAAAGTGTGAAAAACCAGACATAAGACCTTAGGTTCACATATAAAAACCAAACTAGAAGACAAACCAGGAAAAACTGGTTCAGGTGACTTTCATATATCATACTGTTAGTTTTTTTCTTCTCAGTAGATATTCCTTACAACAGACTATGTAAGAATGTTTAGCACATTCATGGATTGCTGCTTTATAAACCAGGAAGCAAGTTAGTTTTAATAGGCTAAACAATTAACCTTGGAGAATATTTCATGCTTCCAAGCCTAGACAAATTAATGTCTGTTCTTGCTTTTGATGAAAATATATATACAATGTCATTCTTCTGACATAAAGCTTACCCCGAAATCAAGGATTCAAACTCTTGCTATTGTACTTTACTGTATCTGAAAGCGGAAGTTAAATATGTATAAATCCAGGGATTTTTATACATGTGAAGCCTTCTAGTTATAAGAAATATAGACTGAATGGAGTTCCAGTCCTGAAGGACAGGAAATTGTTACAGCTGGCACCAGTTGGCACTTCCTAATTTTTAACATGCTATTCTATTCACAGCTGAATTCTGGCCTCTGTTTTGCAAACTTCCTTTAGAGAAATCTGAGCTTCTCACTCTGTGTGGAAGTCAACTGTACGTAGGTTTTTTTGTTATGGTGGAGAAGTTTGGATCTGAGTTTCCTAATTACCAGAAATGGGTCTGTATGATGACATTTGGACAGGATTGCATCCAAATTTCAAACTTCCTAAAATTTATATTTTATTATTATGGTTAAAAGAAGTCCACATCATACCTCCATAACCACGGCATGTGGAACAGAAGACAGAATGTTGTACAGATTTTACTTTTTATCAGAAGCACAACTCCATATGCACTAAAACATCTTATTCATAAATTTACCTTCCAACTTCCATAAGCTAAAATTTCCAGGCTTTTTTTGTCCTCTTCTGAGCTGTTAAAAATTGCTCTCTGTCATCCTGAGATCATCAATCTTGCAGATACCATGACTGTTTCATGACAACAGCTTTTAGTACATATTACATTATTCTCACAGTAATAAATTTTGTATAAATAATTAAATCATTTCATTTAGGTTGTCTTCTATAATACATAGGCCCCAGTTTTCTGAGAGCTATTTAGGGTAAGAGTTAAACTCAACCTCATGACATCTATGTTATGAACTCAGAACGCAAGACCATTTAAAAATAAATATTCCAGAAGCATTTTACGCATGGGGCCGTGGCTATAAAAGCCTGACAAAATAAACTAGGGAACAAGTTCTCTCTCCTACAATCGCCTACTCATACTTTACTCAGTTCTTTCTCCTTCATAAGTCTCTTATTCCATCACACCACAGAAAGAAATGCAGGCCCTCTGGTGCTGACTTAACATGTTGTTGTCATTCTCTTTTTGGGAAGAAATCTATTATCTAAAAAACAAATAAATGTAAGATTTTAAAATGAAACACATGGCTTCTTCCTGGCTTTCTTCTTAGAGGATTCTCCAATGAATCTGCAATCTGTGCTTGCTTTTAAACTCCATTGACAGAAATATTTTGTAGTTAAACACATACTTCATTCCTTATCTTAAGTCCCAAATCAACTATAATCACGAATGAAGCTTCAGGCCTGAAAAAATCCTCATGCACCCCTAAACTTCAAGCAAATCCAGATCTTGGTTTTGCTTTGAACTCTTAAGCCAACTTCTGTGTAAAGTTTGGGTCCAACCACAATTTCTAGACATTTGCAAATATGGAAACATACAAAAANCTAGGAAAGAGAATCTGTTAAGTAGTGGAAAGCCAGTGCTAGTGCACAAGCACCCACCCACCTCATTAAATCCATACCTGCTGTTCCTCATGTCCTCCAAGAATTATCAGACCAATGTATAATACAGGTTTGGTCAGGATTCGGAGGGCTGAGGATACTGAGGTTGGGTTTTCCTTGAGCAGAGGATGTTTATAACCCAGGTGAATATGTTTCACAGATCCTTTCCTTGTCTGCAGCTCAGAGAACAGGAATCTGTTACAGCCCTGTCAAAATGATGTTTACTCAAGCAAAAGCAGCTCATTTTAGCTCTGAATATTTTCCAGTTCACTCCCCAGTGCATTAATCAAGATGGTGGCCATCACAGCTGCAGCATCTCCAATTTCAATTCGCAGCACTGACAACGTGAATCTCTCTGCCAAGGGAGTCCTCCTAGTGTGTCCTCTCCTAGACTCACCCAGCTCCCGAAACTTTCACCGAGGGAAGTGCAAACTGCCACTTGCTTTTATTCTAACATGCCTATAAGCCTTCAGGCAGTTTCCCAGAAGCTGCATTGCAGTAATGCCTTCTCATCAGCTTGCAATACACATGGACGAGTGTGATGAGTAAGGATGGTGATTTTTCATTGACATAATGATCTCACAGTCCTGAGGAACCCGAAAAGACACTCCCCCACCCACTACTGCTCTCACACCGCAGATTTCTTCTGCCCTGAAATTCCCACTTTCCATTCACTGCAGCTTGCTTTACACAAATACAACACCCACCCAGCAGCCTCTTTCAGATCATGTGCTCTGCAGCCATAAGGCCATATATATGCCATAAAGCATAATAAAGCATAGAGGAAAGCTATCTGGGACTCTTTCTGTCATGCTGGATTTACTATGAAAAGGGTCAATATGTCACTGAGAATTATGACAACCTAATTAAAATAAAAAAGAACATCGGAAGGAGAAAGCTACCAAGTTGAAAAATTAGCTTTTCATTGAACTGATAAAGAATGAATTGGAACTAAGCAAAATAAAAACAACAAATCTACCAGGCAGAAATTAGAACACCTTGTCCAGGAAATCTTTACAGTCCCTTCCTCATATGTGTCAAACAGATGTTTCTAGAGGTCCTGACTGATGTCACCTTTCAAGTTCATCAGTCAATAACACAGAGTTTCCTCAACTGCTCTCAAAACTCAAAAACATTGACTTAGGTGGAATCCTTTCCAGAAAGTACAAGATATGTTACAGCGTACAAAACAACAGTGTTCAACAGCAGCATCTTGCAGTCACAGCTATAACAAAAAAAATCTGTGACTAAACTGCCCTATGGACATTCACATTTTACCACTAGACTTTAACAAACTAGTTTATCTTCTTTTCTTGTGGGATCACTCTTTTTGGGGAAAGACGGTCATGTGAAATATTTATTAAAAAGCTGAGGCCCTGTGTGCTGGAACAAATATTCTTTTTGCCCTTGGAGACCCGAGGTAGAGCTATTTCATGACGGAATACAAAGCAAGTGCATTTTTAAAAAGGGCATTTAGCTGTTAAAGGTCAAAGCTCAAAGTCTTACACAGATATTTCAAATTCCTTTGTGGGATTGTAACTTGAAAATACGCTTTTTGAATCAAAACAAATGTGTATAAATACAACATTACTAGATAAACAACCTTCACTTTGAAGAAAAGGGAGAAAGTGTCGTTACAGCAAGTGAAAGCACCTAGGTGCAGGGATGTGGGGGAGCAGGAGGTTGTAGGGATGTTTCCTGAATACATTCAGTTTAAAAATGCCACATTATCTGTTGATCAAATGCCAGCTGCTGGCTGGAACAGAGCATGGAGAAGGTGCATGTTCCAATCGCAGCCGCTCAGCCCAGCCTGGAGTAGATCACAGAAGAATAAAATACTGAGTCCTCAGTGTTTGTTTCAGTTTCGAGGAAAACGTTGACATGTTACTGAAGTATTACTCTGTTAATATGCAACTAATTCACCCTTACAGCAGCTCTGTATTATTATTCAAATTTAAAGGAAGACAAAATAGACATCGATTAGAATAAATGATTTACCAAAATGACATGAGGCCAGTGACAAAGCCAGCATTAGACTTCCTGTTAGCTCTAGGTTCAATACACTTGGCATATCAGACAAAATCTTGTTAAAGCGTTCACCTTTTCCATTAGTTCACTGTGCTGGTTTTGGCTGGGATAGAGTTAATTTTCTTCAATGTAGCTGGTATGGGACTGCGATTTGGATTTGTGCTGAAAACAGTGTTGATAACACAGGGATGTTCTTGTTACTGCTGAGCAGTGCTTACACAGAGTCAAGGCCTTTTCTGCTTCTCACACCACCCCACCAGCGAGTAGGCTGGGGGTGCACAGGAAGTTGGGAGGGGAAACGGCTGGGAGAACTGACCCCAACTGACCAAAGGGATATTCCATACCATATGACATCATGCTCAGCATATAGAGCTGGGGGAAGAAGAAGGAAAGGGGGACATTCAGAGTGATGATGTTTGTCTTCCCAAGTACTGTTACGCGTGATGGAGCCCTGCTTTCCTGGAGATGGCTGAACACCTGCCTGCTGATGGGAGGTAGTGAATGAATTCCTTGTTTTGCTTTCCTTGCATGTACAGCTTCTGCTTTACCTATTACACCGTCTTTATCCCAACCCACGAGTTTTCTCACTTTTACCCTTCTGATTCTCTCCCCCATCCCACTGGGGCAGGGGAGTGAGCGAGTGGCTGTGTGGTGCTTAGTTGACAGCTGGGGCTAAACTGTGGTATGATTTCAACATCGTATCTTAAAATCAAACCTTACATTCTATACAGTCTTTGAAAATCAGCAGCCATAAACATATGTTGTGACAAAGTCACAATCACAGTGAAATTTGAAGAAGAACAGTCTGCCCTTGAAAGGAAGTAAAAGCGGTTCACAGCAGTGCAGCATTTGTTCTCTTTTTTTCCTTTTGTTTGGGATAAACGATACATGGCTCAGTATATTTGCCATATGACCAAGGAGCAATTATAAGACAAAATTTTCATACCAGGGTTTTGTCACCACCAAAGCACTTGTAAATTAATTGTACTACCAGAAGTTTCCACAAAGGAATTCCTGCCCTGTAATCAGAGGCCATCCAGGTTTTCTGCAAGTGATATGTAAGTGTAATGTTCGGGCATGGAGGGTTAAAAGTAAATAGAGAAAGGACACCTCACCCAGCCATCTCCCCATCAGGACTTCTGCATCTATAAGTCCTGATAGGGCAAATAAATGCCACACAGACATCCCCCTCCTGAGGGACAAGCAGAATTTCAGAAGTTCAGAAATTGCCTGTGGCATCATCATTTTGCACAGCATTTTACACAGAAACAAGGGAAAAGGATCCTAACTGGAGAAATTTGCAATTTGCAAAGCTGTCAGGGCAAGGAAAATTTGCCAGTGTGAACAAAGTAGTGCAATCAACCCATGCATATTGGGTAACAGCACAGGACTGTGCCCAGTGCACATTTCATGTCCCCCCAGTACAGCTGCAGACTTTCACTGTCCTATCTACTCTAGACAACAGGGTGGGTAAAAGAAAAAAAGCCCAGGGCCAGCAAGGCTCTCCTGACTGGGTTCCCATGGCTGCCCCATGGCTAGCCAGCCTTTACGGCTGCCAAGGTGGTTGAGCTGTCAGGGGGACATCTCTATGATGGATGGCTACAATGTGGCAGGAGAGGGCCTGGTGCTCAAAGGACACCCCCTGTTCCTAGTGGACAGCTGGACAAAGGCACGAGGGAGGAGAACAGTGGCTACACGTGCCTTGGCAGTGACCAGCACACCCTGGGCCTTCCCAGCCGCAAAGGAACTGGAAGACCCCCTTCTCTGGAGCCGTGTTGGCATCTGTTGGGATGTGATCTGTCGTGCTTCTAGTGCACATATAAGCCGTATGTGCTGTGGCTATTTTTGGAGCCCGGTGCTTAGAGTCGGTGATTGCTAATGCTACATTTGTCAATGGCTATGTTTGTGGTTTTGATAGTTCTCTCCCTCTGAAGCAAGACTGCCTTCCCCATCTGTCGTGCACAAGTATTGTGAAGCAGAAGGTTTTTGTTTTCCCTGTATATTTTTAATTGAAAAATTGCAAGTAACTGTCACATATGGATATGTTGAGACTTAGGCCTTCATATTCATTTCTATAGCAACACACTGATTTTGCATTCAGCTGGGTGTGTAACACAAAATAGAACAGCAACTGTTATTCAATCATAAGCAAACCAGAGCTAATAAGAAGGGTTTTTTTCTGCCCAAATTGGATCCACTGAGGGTATGTTTATCTGGAATATTCTGTGAAACTCAACCCTCCCACACTTGGAGCTATTGTGCCCAAACCATCCAAAAGCTACATGGCTATGGTTTGTACAGCAATGAGCCCTACTCATGAGCCCTGCTTGAGAGGCAGGACATATTTGTTCTGGCTCAACACACTATGGGCTTCAGTTGCCTCAGCATGCTGGCTGAGCAGTTTGGTGTCTGCACAGGCTGAGGTATAGGGGAACTTTCTTCAAGAGGCTTCCTTTATCAGCTACCAGAACTAGTGAACTGGAGAGAAGTTCACTAAAAAATAAAAGGTAGGGATCTTGTTTTCACGTGTAAAGATTGATACTTCTTGCAAAATAGACTGAAAGATCCCAAAATTACTATAAATGCAATGGCCTGCTGCCGTAGTAGGTTTTACCTCATTCTGAGAAAATCTTAAAGAATTTAACGAAACTCTACCAGGGAACCAGAGGACCCTTCAATAGCAGCTACATGCTCCTGAAACATGTGCACCCCACTTCCCTTTGGAACAAAGTGGTTTTACCATATAGACCTTGAGCTATGCAACTGCACAGGATAATTTAAAATAAATAAACAGAGGAGGGAGGTCAATTTCCACTCTACTCATGAGGACCTCACTGTGATTTCTGTCACATTTTTACAAAGTCTTAGGAATTTGTTCAAATTATATTTCCTAAGTTTTTGGGGGCAACATGAGGAGATATGTTCTTTCAAGTTTCTGTCTATAAATACATGTACTACTCTGGAGCATGGGGACATTCAGAACATTGGGGACTCTGGGTTACATTTACTAGAGGGACATTGGCTCAGCCTTGCATCACGTCATCGCTAGGCATTGTGCCATCTAAGCATTCACCTGGTAAGTTCTTTGGTAGAGTTAGTGGGGAAAGAAACCTTTTCATCTCTATATTGAGACCGAATTTGAAAAACCGCAGAGCCTGAAGATTCACCTGGTCTCAAACATGTCTACTCACAATGTACAGTGGAAAATTGGAACAAATACTCAGTCTGCAGCTGCAGAGCTATGGATGGAGAGCAGTGTTTTCTGTTTGCCAAAACCTGAATGTAATTCAAAGTCAATGACTGTTTGACATTAGCCTGCCTTTTCACCTCTAGAAATAATTGAAACCTCCTTTCACTTCTAGACACAATCTATTTCATATGTGGAAATCAAAATGGACGTAATCATTTTCCCTTATTTTTATTTCTACATTTTCTAATAAGCATTTCAAATATCCAGTGGCATTTTTGCAGGGTGTTAGTCCTTGCTTTCATATTAGATGCTTGTTTTGTTTTACTGGATAGTTAAAATTGCTGAATGTTGGACCAGCAGAAGAAAATACTTGATGCTCTAGGGCTTCCAGAACTATTTGTTAAGCCTGTTATACAAACGCTCCCCATAGTGTCTGAGTGAGCAAAACAAGCATAGGTTTCAGCTGGAGCAAACATGGCTATGTGTTGCACTGTTTGCCACTAGCAGAAGCTTGACAGAAAAGCCACAAAGTCACACCGGGTCATAGCAACACAGTTGTTGTCAGTAGGGTGCATGATCCTTCTGTTCTGCTTAGCATCCAGTTGCATGTTCAGTGGGGACACAACACTTCAAAAACAGTGTGGTTCAACTGAGAAGAGGCAGACAAGTCCAGAAAAAGGACATTAGAGATTCAAATATATAAGGAAGACAAGATCAATATATGTAATGAATTGGGTTGCTGTGGTTGAGAAAGGACTGGAAAGAAAGCTGAAAACAGTCTGCAGCTATGCAGAGAATTTCAGCAGAGAAGGAATCTTTTTCAGATCTTCTGTAAGTAGGACACAAAATGAAGGATTCTTCTCAGAGGTTACAGGGTTTTCTATATCCTATTCCTAGCTATGCAGCTCATTCCTTTTACCCCATAGGGACCCTAGGTGTCTAACTTTCATCTTGTTCCTTCTAGTAGGTAGATGAACATATAGAAGTTACAGCCTACAAAGGCATCTTTAAGGCACTTAGCACTAATTCCTCAAAGAGAACCTAAGCTGATTTTCAACTTTACAAATAATATTATAAAATAATAAATATTATGAAATAATACAAATGTAAATGTTAGCTAGCTTATTTTGGGGAGAAACAGTAATTCTTATTTTGAAAGTGACTAATATATCAAGTTACTACTTTTCATTTTATGGTATCTAACACAGTGCTTCCCTTTGTTGACAATTCTGATTAAGAACGGTTGTCACATATGCATGGGAACCACATCTGCTGTAATTGAATCAAGAAAAATGTCACAACAGAAGTCTCTAAAAGGTGCTTTTTTCCCGTAACAGCAAAAGCCTTTACATTTTAAACGTTAATGAGCCGTTAGAAAAACTTTTCTGACATTTAAAATAAAACACAAATTTTTTAAAAAAGTGTAATTATCCTTTATTATTTCAGAATCCAGGTCAAAGCGGTTAACATTACTAAATGGCTGAAGAGAAGATTTAAAGAGAAATTACAAGTAAATTGTGGACTAAGCTCAGTCTTAGTAGATCTCATAGGGTTCTCTAAACAGCGGTCCTACTTCCAAAAGATTGGCTATTCTGGGAAAAGCAAACCTTATGTTACAGGGCTTAAATTCATTATGCATGAGCCAGCACACCCCTTGAGTGCTTGACTGCAATGTGGAAACGGTTGAAAAGCCTTGGTCTAATTGGCCTGCTAAGGGCATACTCAAAGCCAGTGGTGCAGACTCCAGGCTTAGGAGTGCCACCTCAAGTACACACGGAGACTGCCCCATCCAGGGCATGCAACCAGGACCTCCTGCCTGCTCAGGTGTGCCCTTCCTTCCTGCAGGCTGTCAGCACGGAGCAAATACAAGAGGACCTGATACTCCTTAAGAACACTGCTGAATAGTATTCAAGCCTTACTTTATTCAAAACAAACTGTGTCAAACCAACTTACCCTCCATCATTGTTTTGTCCTGGCAGGTAGAGCTAGATGTGACACACCTTAACTTTAGATAGGCTTTAACACAGATTTACAAGGTATTCTTAGAACCAAATTGAGAAGAGAAATGTGGTCAAGATAAACTTACTGAAAAGGGTGATCAGAGGTGAAGAGTGAAGGCAGAGTAATTGACCAGTGGCTCACTGTCAAATAGGGAGGACACATCAAACGTGGCCCTCTAAAAAGCTCTCCTGAGTGCCATTACTCTAAACCACCATCAGTTGTTTAGAGCAGGAAGCATTCTATGGACAAATCTGTGGACAACTCAAAACTTGAGGGGTTACAAGGACTGCAGAAAAGGAGTAGGATTCAAAAGTATCTTGATAAATTGGAGAAATTATTTAGAATTGGTAAGATTAAAGTGTACAGTAAAGTGGAAAGTAGTACATATATGGAGGAAGAATCACGTGCATATACACGCAAAATCAGGGAAGGGATCCGGAATGTATCACAAACTGACAATGAGTGAACAAGATAACAGTATGATAAAAAAGGCAACTCTCATTTTACAATATTGTATGCAAGACACAGCAGCTGATATTCTGCTTAATTTAGTGCTGGCAAGGCATTCGCTGAAGTATTTCATCTTGTTTCCAACACACGCTTAGAGAAAGATGGATTATTTAGAGACAGTTCATAGGAGAGCAACAAAAATTACAAGAAGCAGGGGAAACAGCAGCCAAAAAAAAAAAAGCTGAAAGAAATGGGCTTAATTAGTCTACAAAGAACATGGATACTGATCATTGAAGCAGTCTGCAAATACATAAAAGGTTGCAGAGAAGAGAATAATAATCAAAAGTTCCCCAGGTCCAATGCATGATGTGACTCAGAAAAGTATTTATTTGCAAACTNCTGAGTCAACACTCCTATTGTTACACCTGCAAATTGTACGTAGAGAGGAGCATACTTCAGAATTAATGAGCACAGCTGTGGTCTCTCTTACATTCAACACTTGTAAAATAGACCTCTTTAAAGTGCCATTATCACAATATTGATAGAGTTATTTATAGTACTGCAAACGTTCCCAGTCATAACAGAGTCCTTGTTATCCCCCACAGCAGTTCATGTTGTTGCCATCTCCTGGACTCATTCCACAGTTTGTGATAAGGCACCAGGTGGACAATCCTTCACAAATGAACTATAAAAAACATTAGGAAAACTTCTGCATAAGCAAGTTTTATAGCTGGGAATAGGTCAAGCTGTCAAGACCCAGCCTGCGTACAACTTGTCATGTTCTTCTGCTATGCAGTTTCCTGTATTTTCTGGATGGGAAGTGAAATGAAATTACAGCAGTACAAGCTGCAAATTATCTGGATGGTATTGTCCAAATTAGAGCTGCTTTTTGCAGTTACTAATACTGTTTTACCATAATTCAGTAAAACAGATGTAAGTTCAAACTCTTGGTGTCAGTTGCTGAAAACAAATATCACAGGTGCCAACTTTGGTTGCTAAGGGAATACAAGCTTCTTGGGCTCCATAGTATGTGTGCAAACAGCTAAAGATTGTCCAGGGCAGAGGTTCTGCTGTCTGCAGGAAGGTATTTGCCTTTTTCAGGTCTCTTCCAACTCAGCTTGATCTCCCGAGACATTATTGAAGTATCAGCCAATGTGGTCAAAATGAAGTCAGTAGAAGACACAGTCAGCGCAAGCTTTCCCAATCTCGTAACTGCAGCACCAAGCACTTTTTTGTGATATTATTCTTATTGTAATATTTCATATTATTCTATGGTTAAGTTTTGTCACACTTGGGTCTGTATCCCACCAAAGATCTGGATACAGCTTTTGTGGGGACACATTCATGGGAAGGTCTCCTGCAGACCCAGCAAACAAGCAACTGTGAAATTCAGTGCAATTACTACAGCCATACGAAGATTTCCATGTTCTGCAGCCAGCCACGCTTTGAGTTTAATAATGGGGGGGTTTGAACTGTGTATGAAGGAGTCTCTTTTGTAGATGAGTCACAAAGTTACATCCTTGTGAGAGCTCTAGAGGTCCCAGATCAGGGGGGAGCACAGCCACTTACATGGATGGCTATTCTCCATCCAGCTCATGCAGGCAGCTGAGGAAGAAAACTGGGGCAAGTCTTGGACCTTGCAGCCATTGCTGTGAATGCTTTTGCTCCCTCTTCCTGGTTGCAATGCATTACTTTTCTTGTTATAGGGCAGGAATTAACTTTGCTTCTGATCCACTGTCCCTTATCTGAGGCAAATCATTTTGTCATAGTTCAACCTTGATTTTGGAACGAATTGCAGAAAAACCACAAGTCCCCAAAGAGTAAAAATTCAACAAACACTTTGCTACTTATGAGTTATTTCCCCAGACCCATCTATTTCATACCTTAAGTGCTTCATGGCTGAAAGGTCAGATCTAAATAACCCAGATCTAAATAAAGGCAATTAAAAACCTCCAGTAAGAGATGTTCCTCAGAGAGACTGTTCTAGTTCTGAGAAATTGTTTGCTAAATATCTTTGGGTGCAATGGCCTTAGTTTACTTGTCCTTGTCTCAGAGGAAATGAATATACTCTCTGACTTCCCAAATTTCCTTCAATTAACATTTCTTATGATAAGCAAAAGCAAACCCACAACAGCCTGTAAAAATGCAGAAATAGTAAATATATACATCTAAATCATTTTAGAAAACTTAATTTATGTGGAAGGGATTTATTGTAAAAGTATACTCAATCACCATTAATGTAAAGCACCTAATCCTTTTTAATTACCTTAGGTATTTTAAATATGTTGCTGTGAGAGATTATCTAAGTGAGTGACATTTAAAGAAAAACGTAAAGAGGCAAGATTCATTTTCTGTCTTTGAACAATACACCACAGGAGAGGAAAGTCCTCCCAACATCATTTCAGCTCTGTCAGTTCAGGATTGTGAAGAGATAGGAGGATTTAGAACCCTACTTAACTGTAGATGCAGTATACATCTTTCAAAAAAACCCTGATGTTCCAGGCAAGAGGGGATTTTCAACATTTCCACAAACTCAGAATTTTACATAAAAATTGCTCAGAAAATGCTGAAATAGGAAGCTACCTCATTTCAGGAACACCTTGACCCTGCTGCTGCTCTGATAAATTGTCATGTGAATTTCCTTGGAAGCTGCATCTGGGTCTTCGAGGTGGCATGCCGGGTTTCCCTTACTCGGATGCCCTGAATCCAAAATCAACAATTTCAGGCCCAGAATTTCAGCTCTGCAGCAGAGCGCCTGCAAACCCATAGCTCTCACAGCTGTTGTCTCCCAGCAGGAACACCAGCAGCCAAAGGGTGGCAGCAATTCAGCCCTTGGAGCCTCAGACCCTCACCTACCTAGACACCCAGGAAAACTTGGCTTGTCTGCCTGTCCCAAAGCCATGGTGCCTGCCTCTTCAGCTCCAGACTAAAGCTACAAGATAGATTTCACAGGGCTGGGAAAAGAAGGAATATATGCTGGGTATTTACATAGGTTCTTTCAGAAACCCCTTTTGGATATGGGGGAAAACTACTCAACAGAGGATGTTTCAAAAGAAACATCTTTTGCATAAAATAATTTGCACTTTCTGATCCTGATGAATTAGAGAGTACTAAAAGTGTACGAGAACATATAGAGAGAAACAAACCTGATTGTGAAATGAGTGCCCAGCATATGCTGTACCTTTCTATTTCAAATATAAGCAAAAATAAAGCAAACCTCTAGCACAAGGCAAGGTAAAGGGCAGCAGCAGAACCAATTTTAGAAGTAACTGGTTTTCAAATTAAAATCACACAATCAGCGTATGGATTTTGCTTCTGCAGGTAGAAGATATGAAGTTTGAAAAGATTCTGTCAGATACAACTGTGCACTAAGCTGAAACTCACGTGCTGTATATATTTTCATCCTGAAGGTCTAATGGGAAGAAATGGTACACATCAAAATTTTAATGTGCTGTCAGGCAGTTACCGTAAAGCCAGCTATGAATGTTTCACAAGTGAGCTTTAGCTATGCAATGTTTTCTTTCAAAATAACTTCAGTGTGGAATAAAGTTTGGGAAGATTTGTACTAGCTTCCATGTTTTGCAGGAGTTAGTTATTTGAGTTTTAGACTGTAGACTGGAAATCACTACTGGAACCTTCTAAGAGCCACATCTCATTTCTCAGACCAAATTGATAGAAAAACCTGATGGCAAATATAAAGATGGATCTTGAAGGCCTTATTTACTTTTGAAGCCTTTATCTACTTTAAACCTAAACCCTTTTCAAGATTACCTCAGGGAATAGTAGGATTTTTTGCATAAGTAAGACATTTGGGAATTTGCCCAAACACAGAGCAGCTGGGGACACAGGAGGAAAAGTAGCAATAACGTTAAATTACACTAAATGAGGATTTCTCAATATATTGAATGAGAAAAGTGTTTGAAGGGAAAAGTTGGAATGATCCAGGACAGAACGAGCATTCCCACACTTCATGAGAGTTTTTGTAACCTTTTGATATTTCCATACATCCAGAAAAGACACTATCATCATGAGGACACAATAGTAAGGAATGGAAGAATTTTATTTATTCACTCATCCCTCTTTCTAGAAAGTTTCCCTGCACAACCATCCCAAGTGAACTGCCACAAGTGTCCCTAACATTTGTGTGTGTGAATGGCTGCAAAAATAAGGAAGGTCTGGAAGAAGCTAAAAAAACTAAGGGAATTAACAGGTAAAATAATCACTGACAGGCAGAGTGTACTTTGACGAGAATATAAAGACTTGACTTGGGGCATATGTGAGAGAGAATAAGGACTGAGGGGTATAAACACTGTGTGGAGGGCAGTATCCCCCCAGGGCTGAACAGAGTGGGAGTTGTTGGTGGAGCTTTCACCTTCCGCAGCTGCTGAGGTCAGCAGCTCTTGGGTGGGACAACCCCTATGTGGAAGCAAGGCACAGAAAATTTGGGAAAAGTTGTCACAGGACCTGGGAAGAAGCAAGAGGTGGGAGGGAGATTTAAGACTTAGATTTATGCCAGTTTGTGTTTACGTGATTGCCATGCTTCTCCTCTTCTGCAGAAACTAGCTGAGGCTACAGCAAGTCAAGGCTTGGGACTGGAACCAGCTGTGTTTGCCCAGTTGTTCTGAGAGAGGACTCATGATGCTTACTCTGATGTGCACTCACTGAAAGCTCAGGGCCCATCCCCTCTTCCCAGGGCTGTCCACAGGTTTGCTACCGGTCTTTGTGATGCAAGCCACTGCATAGCTTTGGAGACTGAATGGTTAAACTGTGAATGTTTGTTCCCTCAACACTGCAAGGGTAACGCTGTAATATAAATATCTCCCTCAAAAAGAGGCTTCCTGGCAGACATAGCAGACCTGCCAAAGGCCCAGCTAGTGGAGGTATCACCAACATAAATATGATAAGTACCCATCCAGAGGAGGACCTCATCCCTGGTCTGAATATGTCGAATACAGCCTGCCTTTTCCTGTCCAGGACTGGGTGTAAGCAGATCTGGAAAGTACAGCTACAGAGGAGATAGGTTAGAAAATACAAACAAACAAACAAAACAAACAAATGAACAAAAAAACCCCCACCCAAACAAACAAAAAACCCTCACCAAAAATAAAATAAAAGAAAAAAATCAAGCTCCTGGGAAGAGCAAAGAAGCAAACCTGCCAAAAAATGTACAAGTTGACCAGGTCAGTCAGGCTTTGGTTATTTTGCACTCCAGCTTCTCTTTAGCTCACCATATTTGCTGATCTCTATTACACACTGTCTGCAGCTTTCATTTTTACTATTCTTCACATGTCGTAAATTGCTTTTCTCCCTGTCGTTCGCAACAGTATCTCCCCTCACCTCTGTTGCTGTCACATACTGACAGACTTAAGCTGTCAGGCCGTGGCTTTCTTAGAGAACATTTCTTCCAATGCATTTAATCCACACTTTCTTTGGGAAGTGACAGTGCTCACGTTCACAGTCAGCCAGCTGTGATCTCTTCTCCCCTAGAGTTTTTCTCCAGATTTCTTCAGCGTATTTTCCCTGCAGAGACAAAGAATTTTGTATTGAGGAATATGTCCCTAAGCCTAAAAGGCCCTTGTGCATTTCTCATATGAATTTGGAGGCATCACTAAGCTACACCACAGTTGCTCAGGACCTGTAGATGCAGTGTTCATTTTGGATCAGTCTTGTTCAGACTTCATTAGGTTGATATGAAACAAGAGCTCAAAACCTTTGAATCTTAAACAAGTTTCTCTCTTTCTCTCCCTCTGCCAATTTTATCTTTCTTCTTTACTTGGTTAGGATATAAAATACATCTTAGCATAACAATACTGGTAGAGCTACAGAGTCATTACGCTGTTGTCAGGAAAAAAACCTTGTACTGACATCTGTGTTCAGAAACTGAACCTGACAGGACCATCAGTTCTGATACCGATTCCTGATGCCTTGCACCTTGCAAATGATTTACCTCACTGCCAAGCCAATACTAAATTCTCCAATAGCAGTATAGTCATCTTTGCATTCCATTTGCACTCATGTAAATCACAACACATTTGACACTGAAGGAGAGGCTTGTCTGTTTCATGGAAAGTTTGTAATATGACCAAATTATCTTTTTGAAATCTTCATGTTGACCACTTTGACCATGTCACTGTCTGAAATTCAATATAGGAGTAGCAAAGCCTGAAATTACGTTAAGAAAATGTCAATAGTGAAATGCATATTTGTAAATTGAAGTAAGAAAGCATTATAAATTAAAAATTATTAGATTTATGTGATGTTTTGATCTTGCTACATTCCAGAAAAAATATAATGCAGCATTTAGATTATTTGCTCATCAGTCTTTTAAAAATATATTTATAGTATTTTTGCACAAAATCTCTATACCTCCTTAAGTCAAAGGTACACACTCCAGCCAGTGCAGATATTGCAGCTTTTCTAGTCCAAATACAAAGAAGGAAGGCTGGCAAACACAGCCTGTAATTTTACAGACTACTAATATTGCAATTTATTTTTCCTATACCACTGCATACAATGGCTCACAAGATATAACATGCAAAGACAAAGGAAAATTACTGTCCCTGCACCAAAGAGCTAACATGGTAAACAGAAGCGTTTCTTGTGAAAATTGCTGGGTTCTTTTAAAACTGAGTATTCCAGTCAACTTCCAATACAATCTTTCCATGTTCCTACCATAAACTCACTAACCTTGCTAAGCCTAAAAATCACACATGATGTCATCTTTCATCTCATATAAAAGTAATCATCCATCCCTTTGACACTGGAACTAGAGATGGTTACTAAACTTACCAAAAGTATATTCCTAACCTTCCAGAAAAATAGTCTTGTCTGGATATAAGAATATTTAAAAGATGAGAATTCTCAAATCTCCTTCCTAGAGTATGAAATCTGAGATTGTAATAATGTATTTAATCCTATGACATTAGAACACCAGCAAAGTATTGCAAAGGTATTCTAATGGACCGTTTCAAAAGTGCTGAGGTTCTAAAAGTTAAAGAAAGTTCCCAGGTAAGAGTTCCAAAAAAACCCAAAGCTGTATACCAGCATCCAAAATGTTTTTACAAATACACTAACAGTAAAAAGAGAGCCAGGGAGAGTCTCCATCCTTTATTAGATGCAGGGGGGAACATTGGCACCAAGGATGACGAAAAGGCTGAGGTACTTAATGCCTTCTTTGCCTCAGTCTTTAATAGTCAGACCAGTCATGCTGAGGATATTCAGCCCCCTGAGGTGGAAGACAGGGACCGAGAGCAGAATAAACCCCCCACAGTCCACAAGGAAGCAGTCAACGACCTGCTGCACCACCTGGACACTCGCAGGTCTATGAGGCCGGATGGGATCCACCGGAGAATGCTGAGGGAGCTGGCAGAGGAGCTTGCCAAGCCACTCTCCATCATTTATCAGCAGTCCTGGTCAACAGGGGAGGTCCCAGATGATTGGAGGTTTGCCGATGTGACGGCCATCTACAAGAAGGGCCGGAAGGAGGATCCAGGGAACTACAGGCCAGTCAGCCTGACCTCGGTGCCGGGGAAGATTATGGAGCGGCTCATCTTGAGTGTGCTCACCAGGCATGTGCAAGACAACTTGGGGATCAGGCACAGCCAGCGTGGGTTCATGAAAGGGCAGGTCCAGCCTGACCAACCTGGCCTCCTACTATAACCAGGTGACCCACCTGGGTCACCTGGGATGAGGGCAAAGCTGTGGATGTTATCTACCTGGACTTTAGTAAGGCCTTTGACACCGTCTCCCCCAGCACACTCCTAGAGAAGCTGGCGGCTCATGGCTTAGACAGGTGTACATTTCACTGGGTAGAAAACTGGC
>WAAD01017940.1:0-20019 GCA_013389945.1 Fregata magnificens | reverse complement strand
TGAGGTGCTGGAGCGTGTCCAGAGAAGGGCAACAAAGCTGGTGAAGGGTCTAGAAAACAAGTCTTACGAGGAGCAGCTGAGGGAACTGGGGTTGTTTGGTGTGGAGAAGAGGAGGCTGAGGGGAGACCTTATCGCGCTCTACAACTACCTGAAAGGAAGTTGTAGTGAAGCGGGTGTTGGACTCTTCTCCCAAGAAACTAGCGATAGGATGAGAGGAAATGGCCTCAAGTTGCGTCAGGGGAGGTTTAGCTTGGATATCAGGAAAAATTTCCTTACCAAAAGAGTGGTTAAGCATTGGAACAGGCTGTCCGGAGAGGTGGTGGAGTCACCATCCCTGGAGGCGTTCAAAAAAGGTGTAGACGTGGCACTCCAGGGCCTGGTTTAGGAGGCATGGTGGTGTTGGGTTGATGGTTGGACCTGAGGATCTTAGAGGTCTTTTCCAACCTTAATGATTCTATGATTCTATGCTCCTTGATTTTGGTGGAACAGAGACTCCAAAGCAGTTTTTAAAAACCTCCAAAGCAGTTTTCAAAAACCCACTAAGTATCTGTCTAGAACTTTAAGCACCAGATTTTCTAAAAAGTCTGCCCCTAGAGTTCATAGCACTTTTCACTTAAATCAGAATAAGTCTACTTAGAAAAAATAGGCAAAAGTTTCCAACAGGGCACTATTTTTAGGTAGGCTTCATTTTGCCAGATTTAAACTTCAGTACATAGTCACCATTTTCCTCAAACATTATGTCAGAGGTGACACCTTTGCAGACTTCAGGATTTGCTTTTCTTCTCAGTTATGACAGTATAAATCACAAATATCTCCATTGACCTCATTGGAATTTCAAGAGTAAAGTACTGGAGAACTGAGCTCTTGGCATCTACTCACAACAGCCTCACAACAGCCTCTCTTAGATTCTGTGTGTGTGTAAAAGAGACCAAATTGTTCATAAGGACAGTAGCAAAACAAGTAGAATTGAACAAGTACAGAAGCATTCCAGGTGACAAACATAGTCATTCCTTATTTTGCACATAATTGTCACAGAGTGAGTGGGAAAAACTGCAAAAAGAAAATAATTTTCTTAAGCTTAAGTATCAAATTATTGAGGGAATAAAGCAGGTTGTCAGTTAACTAGAAGGCATATAGATATAATAATTTTTTACCGAACTGATATAAAGTTACTGACTTAAAGAATATTGTATACTCCAAGCAAAATTGAAGAGATCTAACTGCTACTAAATTAATATTAATTTATCAATATGCGTGGACTAGCTGCTCTAACTGAAAGATTTCTTCTCAAAGGCCAAAACACGGCATATAGAAGAGAGCAGTCTAGTTGTCTGAGGTGGCATGAGATGGCTGGAAGGGATTCCGTTTTGCAGAGGAACTGTAAGCACACTTATCTTCATCAATGACATAGACAGTGGGATCGAGTGCATCTTCAGCAAATTTGCAGACACCAAGCTGAGTGGTGCAGTTGACATGCCTGAGGGACAGGATGTCATTCAGAGGGACCTGCACAAGCTCAAGAAGTGGGCCCATGTGAACCTCGTGAGGTTCAACAAGGCCAAGAGCAAGGTCCTGCACATGGGTTGGGGCAACCCCCAGTATCAATACAGGCTGCGGGAAGAAGGGATTGAGAGCAGCCCTGAGGAAAAGGACTTGTGGGTACTGGTGGATGAAAAATTGGACATGAGCCAGCAATGTGTCCTTGCAGCCCAGAAGGCCAACTGTATCCTGGGCTGCATCAAAAGAAGCGTGGCCAGGAGGTCGAGGGAGGTGATTCTACCCCTCTACTCTGCTCAGGTGAAACCCCACCTGGAGTACTGCATAGACCTCAGGGGTCCCCAGTGCAAGAAACACTTGGATGTGTTGGAGCACGTCCAGAGGAGGGCCACAAAAATGATCAGAGGGCTGGAACACCTCTCCTATGAAGAAAGACTGAGGGAGTTGGGGTTGTTTAGCCTGGAGAAGAGAAGGCTTGGGGGAGACCTTATTGCAGCCTTTCAATACTTAAAGGGGGCTTATAAGAAAGATGGGCACAGACTTTTTAGTAGGGCTGTTGGAATAGGGCAAGAGGTAATGGTTTTAAACTAAAAGAGGGTAGATTCAAACTAGATATAAGGGAGAAATTTTTTATGATGGGGGTGGAGAAACACTGGAACAGGTTGCCCAGAGACATTGTAGATGCCCCATCCCTGGAAACATTCAAGGTCAGTTTGGACAGGGCTCTGAGCAACCTGATCTAGCTGAAGATGTCCCTGGTCATTGCAGTGGGGTTGGACTAGATGACCTTTAATGGTCCCTTCCAACCCAAACCATTCTATGATTCTATGATTCTATACATCTGGCATATTCTTCTACTTAGTCAGTAACTTCCCACTTTCCAAGTATTAAGAAGAAGCAGGACACTTTCTAAGGATAATCTAAAGCACAACAGTAGGAAGATCAAGTAAAAAAAATAGATGTACCAGAACTGTTAAAGGGACTCTATCCAAGTACTGCAAGTCAGGTTCACTACTGGATAGATTTATTTTGTGCCAGTGTTGAGGTTCCTTAACTTAAGGAGCTACAAATGGCTGTGGCCATCCATTCCTGTTACAAGTTAAGACTCAGATGAGTAAAGAGCAGTAGGTTTTCTGGACAATCAATTCCAATCCAGGTTTCCTTTTTCCTCATCTTATTTTGTATTCCTTCAAAGGATGCCCTTCTTAAGATCCAATATCCATGTGCTACTTGTCTTTGATTATGCCATAGTCAGCATATCAAATCTGATTGTGTTGGGATCATTCACCCTTGAATGTCCACACAATCCTTTCTTCTTATATTTTTTCTTGTTTCCTTAAATCAAAACAGGGTCTGTTCTTCTCGGAGATGAACAAAGTGAAACATGGCCTTGCGCTTTCAGAGACATGTGGTTTATGTCTTATTTTTTCTGTGATTAAATTCAGGCCTTGTTTATCTCAATTAATACCTCATGCTTCTGTGTTTTTATAAAAATCCCTTAATAAAAGTTTCAGCCTCATGCTGCCATCCATTTTTGCTTATTTCTGTAATAAGCATACAAAAAGTATGTTGTGGTTTAACCCCAGCTGTCAACTAAGCACCACACAGCCACTCGCTCATTCCCCTGCCCCAGTGGGATGGGGGAGAGAATCAGAAGGGTAAAAGTGAGAAAACTTGTGGGTTGAGATAAGGACACTGTAATACATAAAGCAAAAACTGCACACGTAAGCAGAGCAAATCAAGGAATTCATTCACTACCTCCCATCAGCAGGCAGGTGTTCAGCCATCTCCAGGAAAGCAGGGCTCCATCACACATAACAGTTTCTGTGTAAGCACTGCTCAGCAATAACGAAAACATCTCTGTATTATCAACACTGTTTTCAGCACAAATCCAAAACACAGCCCCATACCAGCTACAATGAAGAAAATTAACTCTATCCCAACCAAAACCAGCACAAAGTATTTTTCAGGTCTACGCATTTTTTGCTAATATATTACTGATCAGTAGGAAGAAGTCCATACGGGTAGTAATGCTTAACATCTCACATTTCATCTGTAAAAATTTATCTTTTCCATCAAGCTTATCCTCCAGATGGAATCTTTTGTTCAGTTCTGACTTCCGTTTACCCTTCAGCCCTCTAGACAGGCCTTACAGCTGAGAGGTAAAGCACTGAAAAAAATGCCTGGCCCTAATCGCTGTCTTTTCTATAAAATGTATGTCTAGCCAGAGAGGGAGACTGTATGTGTGCGTATCTATCTACCTGACCAGTAGAAAAAGAAAGCCAAATCCTCTTAGTCTTTAAAGACTAGGATTTCTAAGACTTACGTGTGGGGAAGCCTCATTTACGAATGAGCAGTGTACAAGGACTTAAAGAAAGAGAGGTTGGGCCTCCGTTGATTGTTAATAGTAAAAGCACAATCCTCTGCAAGCAAACAAAGTAAAGGTGGGGGAAGTTAGGAGAGCTCATGCTTTATTTTAGTAATTTTCCTAGAAACCCCTTGAACTTACTGTAGAATTTGATCTTGATTGTGCCCATGTTCTTATGAGCAGAGGCAAGCAGAAATCATACTACGAAAGGCAAATCCCACTCCTGCTAACTTACTACAGAACCAAAAATCAACATCTTGTTCAAAGGTCTGTGTATAATTACCAAGGTTCAGAGAGTTTTGGAAAATGGCAGGAGGTGCTTGTCATGAGTGGGATATTTGAGTATTTTAGTCAGCAAGGGAGGACTTTTATAAAACACTCTAAGTGTGACTATCTTTCAGATATGCCATTTGTACTACCTGAGGATCAGGTGCAGTTGACACAATGGTGATAGTTCTGCTGTGAGAAGTACTTAAGCCCCAAGGCACATAAAGTGAGAAAGATTAAAACTGCAGGCAGATTTTTCAAAAGTAAGCAGGATGCAACATAAGGATGCAACCTCAAATCTGTGCATTTAGCTTTACACTCCTACATTTGAAGGATTTACCTTAAGAGCCTTTGATACATCCAACACAGACAGGCCGTGAAAGATCTATGAATAGCCCATTACTCTCTCCCGTTTAAGCCATGATGCCTTTCATTCTGTTCAGTGCTATTCTTCACTATCAAAGGCCAGGTGTATTGCTCTGCATAGGAGCTGGCTATACTGCTGGTATTAGCTTTTAGCAGTCCTTGTGGTACCAGCAATAGCTTCCAACTCTGAATGTTAGAAGATTTCCAGGGACCGTGGCTCACCTTTTAACAGACTCTGCAAAGTCCATCCATTGTGAGCTGTGTGACAACTGGAAAAATGCCCATAAAAGTAATTCCCATATTTGAGATTGCCTCACAAATTAGAGATTTTTTTTTTTTCCATGAAGACCAAGATGGTTGTGTTGTTTTAATTTCTGACAGTCCACCACTGCTGGTTTATCCAGTCCCAAATGATAGGTCTGAGTAAAGAATATGTTCTCTCACTGCAAAGGGAGTCAAGGGAACAATAATAGTATATAGTAGTTTTGGCCAGTTCCCTCCCTGCAAGTAGCAATTGAGCCAGAAGAATTAGCAGCTACCCCAAGATTATGAGCTCTGAAAAAAATAAATTCTTGGTGTTTGTATGATAGATAAAGCTGAAAGTCCTAAGTGAACTGCGAGATTTGAGAGGGATACAGATGTACCTTGCCAGCACATCTAACAAGAGATGAATGTCAGGGTTTTCCTGCTCCCTCTTAAGTATGTCTTTTTTCACTCACTCTTAAAGGTAAGACCTATGATATGAAGCAAAAAAATTTCTATCAACCCACATACATGTCATGAGATGTTCTTAAAAGGAAGAAGATAAGGAAGTACTGTCATGGGTAGGTTGTATACCATTTACAGATTGCAGAGAAAAAAATGAAATCTTTTTATGGAGGGAAGGAAAGATTTCCATTATTTCAGAACAGCTCAAAATGCCTGTGACTGCAATATATCTTTTCAACTAGTCTTTACCTGGAAGCATTATATGCAATGCAAATTGCATTACATGAAATTAAAATTATACGGAATATGCAAAGGAAGATTAAATTGGTACGAAAATTAGTAGACTGGCTTTTCTTTTAACCACTAGGGTCCCCCTTTATATCTTACCTAAGAAAAGCAGAAGTCGTTCTAATTATTCATTCCTAGACTGCATTTTAATTGTGAATTAGATCTTCTCCCCTGTGTTGGGTCTGGCTGGGATGGAGTTAACATTCCACAGTGCAGCCCATCTAGAGCTGTGCTTTGTATGTGTAGCCAGAAGGGTGTTGATACCACTCCAGCGTTTGGGCTATTGCTGAGCATCTCTGGCACAGCATCAGGGCTGTCCCTCCAACACTCCCACACACCTCAAAGGCCAGTAGGCTGGGAATGGGCAAGAGGTTTGGAGGGGACACAGTCAGGACAGCTGACCTAAACTGACCAAAGGAATATTCCATACACTATGGCGTCATGCTCAGCAGCAAAATCTGAGAAAAAAGGTGGGGTGAGGGGGGCATTTGTTACTTATATGTCTGTCGTCTGAAGCAACCACTATGCGTACTAAGGCCCTGCTTCCCAGGATGTGGCTGAATATCACCTGCTGGTGGGAAGTAGAGGATCAATCTTCTTTTTTTGCTTTGCTATACACTAGATGTGATGAAAAGCAGATTGACCTGTCCTCACCACTGAGGTGGGAGTAAATTCTTAAATCAGGGTACTCAGAGCAAGGATAGGATATGACAGAAGGCAAAGGAGGGACCCTAATATAAGCCTAGATTCAGGAGGAGAATTTGCCAGGAGGAGGTACCAGGCTAAGAAAAATCACATTGATACTGAATAATGGAGGACACTTGGATTCTGCTATTTCCAATAACCCATGAGATATTTGACACATTTTAACAATTCCAAGTTTGCTCCCGTAGATCACTGCAATGTGCATTTTGCATCAAACAGGAAATCTGTTCCAGAATTTCAGGCTGTGAAGCCCTCATTCTTAAATGGAAATGGTTTTAAGGTTGCAGTAGGATCATACAGCAATCCCCATTAGAAATATTTTTTGTATTTCCCACTGGAAAACTTACAGTGAGTAATAATCCAATTTTAGGGTTTTTTAATTACTAATTAATTTCACATCTTTCACCCTACAACTTGAGTTTGGTCATAGATGAAAATATCTGTCATGCTTCAAGGAGCTCTGGATATCTATTAGAGTACTACAGAGACTGATCTTGGAAGCATTAAGGAGCTATTTCTAAAACATATGCCATCTTGTCCAAAATGCCAGATCCACAAACCAAAAATAAATCTATGAGCAGCTGTGAAACAGAATAAAAAATTTCTGAAAACAAACACCAAAAATAGGTCCATGTGCCAGCTTTGGTGAGTCACTAACATTCAGTACCAGTCTCTGTGTGGTAACTTCTTGGTATTGCAGAGATTTCAGTTACCCAGCAAGAAGCACAACAGCTAAGAAAGAGGTCAAGAAAAGGCTTGATTTCAACTCTACGGCCCAGGTTGGTAATACATATTATATTAAATATGTATTATGGGGAACCATAAATAGAGTCCTGAAGCACTGAAAATCAGGATTTTCTCTTTTTGGGTACATGTCTTGGCCCCTAGACTCCAGTGTCCATCTTGCTCCTATGCCTGGTTTCAACTAGGAGGAGAGAGGCAAAGGGGTAGAGCAGTAACCCCCAAGTAAGCCTACTCTATTGCATTGGAAACCTATAACTGTTAATTTAATCACCCTTGACTCAAAATAGCTTAGAACCCATCTCTTTCCTGGGCAAGTGTTGTAGTTATTAGGGTTTTACTAAACCTACAACAACAAATATTCTAAAATATTAGGATATTATTAATCAGAGTTGTATAAAAAGTGTGAGTATCACTATGATATCACTATGAAGTACCTGTTTCCATGAAAGGCCCAAACCTCTTTGGGTGTGTGGCATGCTAGAAGGTACATGCTGGGCTGGACCTCAATGGAACTTGTTTTGGAGGAATACAAATTTCAAACATCATTATCTAAATTATTCCAGAGCCCTTCCTTTAGCGTACTAAGTCCTTTAGAACCTTAGTATAACAGACACATCTCCTAATACAATGCTGTCTGTATTAGGACTGTTCTTTCAAAAACAGGATTAAATAATGAAATTTTTGAATAGAAAGCACCCCCCCACATTTTACTAATACAAATCATTATTACAAATGTCATCACTTTAAATATCTTGTTATTCCTACGAAAGACACACTAGTGGCAGGCTGGTTACCAAAACTGCAAGAACAATGTAATATTCTAGTATCATACCCAATTACAGCCAGACCGCAAACAACAAACTCAGCATTCAACATGGGAACATTAGAATCAAAGAATTTATTCAATGTTAGAACACAGTCACCTTCAATCTTAAACAGGTGAGATTTAATCTTTAAAAAAAAATAAACCTTTAATCTTGTCTGTCATTCCAGACCAACCTGTGTTATGGCACAGGGCAGAGAGACTAATCTGAAAGGAAATCTCCCTGGGAAGTGCTGTCATTGCTTTATACACAGTAGCAGACCAGAGTCACTTGCTGCACGAGTAAAGCAAGAGCCTACGGAATCTGATAGAGTTGTCCACAGATGTTGGAGTACACGTACAGCCACTACTATTGGGAAAGCAATTGTAACAAGCAGTCTTGCAAATGGGTGACATTTTTTGCCTGTACTGCAACAGTTCTTCAAAACTAAGCAAGTATTTAGACCTGGAAGTTTAAATCTTTTTAGAGGCATTATTCTTAGATAGGTCAGGTCCTGTTGATTTGCAGCTATATGAGTCATAATAAAAATAGGGTAACAAAGGCTACATACTTGACATAAATAATTTGAGTAGTCAATAAGAAGCAGATAATAATGTACAAGGTTAAGAAGTGACAGGAAAATGTGTAGATAAAACTGCTAAAATGCAGTATAAAAGTTGGTTCTTTGGGCTTTCATTTGCAGATGTTTCGGATGCTTCATTGCTCTGCTCTGCCTGGCTGTTTTAAAGACACATGAAGTAAACAAGATAGCCTTATTAAAAAGATCTGCTTTCATTTTCATAATAAAACAAAAATTTTTGTTTCCTTTTAACTAAATCAGTGGCTTTCTGTAGTAATTTCTGTGTCTCAGGTCAGATGAAACTAGCAAAAGTAGTGAGTATTAATTGTAGTCTATTTAATTTGTCTCAGAAATTGAAATTTCACACAAAAGATACTTTTCATCCAGTATGTAGTCTCAGTCTGTCTTGATTTTTGCTTCTGTAATTTAAGATATGAGCCAATGATAACTAAAAATAAGAGAAAAAATTTAAATTGGTTTTAGTGTGTGGGTCAGCCATTTAGTCATACAGACCTTTTCTTGCCATGAAGCTTTAGTATCAGCTCTTAATGAGCCTGATAAGTATCTGGTATATGTTAGTCCTGAGCACCACAATAACCTGATCCTTGAATAGCATAAAACACATGCTCACTTGTCCTCTTTCACCCCAGCCCATGGAGAAAATATCCCATTCATCTTAGGCACAAAAACAGTGTATTGTGAATTGCAGCTGGACCAAAATAACCTTTTCTTAAGCAACATTCCAACGCCATGACAAAGACATTTTGTATCACTTGTAGCCATAGAGTTTATTAATTCTTTTCAGTCTACAAAAAATTGCAACTGGAATTAAACATTACTCAGTTACAAAAGAAAAACTATTTGAGTTTCTTGACTGGTTCAGAGTAGGCATGAGTTCAATTCTGTTTTTTCAATTTCACTGAAGAGGTAAAAAATACGTTAGTTACAAATTAGAACAATTTTGGTCTGGATACTCCACTGCAAGACAAACTCTTCTGTCAACAGCTACAAATTCAAATTCTGTCTCAGGAGATATAAAACCAAATAATTCTCATGTGAAGTTGGTTTTCAGATGAAGAGCTACAGCTACTGCAGTCATGTAGTCTCTAGAAACATGCCTGAACCATGGTCAGCTGTGGCATCAACTGGTACTGATTTACTTCCCACTTGCAGGTACTGATTTACTTCCCACTTGCACATATATCACCCAGTGTAGTACCATCAGTGCATGTGTTCCAAGAGCTGCCAAACTCGATGTCCTGTACCTGCTATACTCATAGGTAAAGAAATATGTTTGTCTTACAGTGGCGTCTTCTTACAAGTGATGGCCAGAAGACCAATATGAGGTACAGCACAAGCTTCCCTGAACATGCAATTGGAGTTAACAGAGCAATGACCTGGGGCTCACTGGTCTACAGATTCAGGCTCAGGAGTCTCCTAAAAGCTCAAATGGCAGAACTGAGTGTCCTTTGCCAAGCCATGGAAGTTCATGGTCCTGGTTGCTATGCCCACTTTGGCACTGTATTAAAAAATTAATGGTCAACAGAAGAAATCAAAAAAAGAACCATCCCCACAGTAACAGGGGTGACTAAATGTTCTTTGTGTGTGGAGGCAGACAAGGGAACAGGAAGCAATTTCTAGTACAGTAAAAACAATTGTTCCTCCAATCAGACCTCAACACTTGGCCTTGCATGTTTCTGATATTTTTTATTCATGGCAGGGAACTTTGATAAACAGGTCTGTACATAGTGAGAGCTGCTTTAGCCAAGATCCTGCTCCCATCCAGTGCCATTGAATGGCTGCAAGATTCACTGCTACTCACTCTGCACTGGGAGAGATTTTGGCAGTTGCCAAATGCCATTCCTTACCACACTACAAAATGTTTTAGCAATGAGTAAACCTGAAAAAAATCATACTGTATTATAAGGAATAAAGGAAGAGAGGACAAGGGGAAAGGAATGATGATGATGATGGTGATTACTGTGACTATTTTTATTAATGATAGTGAAATCTATATTCTAAGTGAAAGAGTGAAACAAATATTCAAAAGTGTTAGTAAAGTAATGACACTCTGTAAATTACAGTAAAAAGAATACGGTGGTTCCATGGCTACTTTTGCCCAACAGTATCTTCTTTAGTCCTGCTTCTTTTACAAATAAACCCACAGTTTCAATTGCCCTCGTGTGTCACCCCAATCTAGATGTTGACAGTAAAGGTGGGCCCATTGTTTTCTTGTAATAAAGATTTTTTCAGGATAATTTGTACTCTCAGAGCTCTGCAAACATGTTTTCCAGTGTAATTATGACACTCATGAAAACACGTTTTTTCTCACTTTACAGAAATAATTTGTAGAGCTGCCATTGACTGAAACTCTGTTGGTAATTCTGGTAGTGGTACATGGGAAGAAATATGACACTCGGCTCTCTCTGTATTTCCATTGCTAACAAGAATAAAGTAGCAACAAAAAAAAGTTTCTAAAATCACAAAAAAATGATTGAATAGCTTCAGAAAAGTAACTTTTTGAGCAGAAGTGTCAGATTTACATGCACTTTTCAAGGCAGAGAAAGAGCATCCTTTCAAACACTGGCCAAGTCTACTTTTTAAACCAGTATTTCAGAAGCCGTGATCTCCAGCTCTGCCCGATTCAGGATTCAGGTTTCTGTTTTTCTTCTGCAACAAGTAAAATCTTCATGTGTTTTGTTGCAAACTACATGCTCCACGCACAGGTCCATCACCTGTTGAACTTGAAAAATGCACGTTAACCTTCAGAACATGCTAGTACCACTGAAAGGTGTATTTGGAAATTACAAAAAGAAAACAAAAGACACCTTTGAAACTGTACTTTGAAATTATAATCTTTTTTAAACATTACTTAAAAAATACATTTGATCCTGCCATCAAGAATTCAGTTTGGATATTTCACAGGTGATGACTTTTTATTTTCCCATTCAACCATCCATAAAATGGAATCCTCTGTGTGATTAATGAAGCATTTTTAATTGGGCTTTTCCTTACAACCAAGCAGAAGGCTCATAGAGTAAGAAATTAATTTAAAAGTTTGTTTTATCCTCCAGCTTTAGAGGGAAAACATTGTCCTGAGGTGAGCATGGAATTGCACCTCACTTCCAGAAAGACACTGTTCAGACCATGCAGTTTGTGAACAGGGAAACATCACTTCTACTAAGCAAGCTTCTCCTATGCCATAGAATGGCACACAACCCTGTGTGATGGGCATGTCTACTGTACGTTGGCCAAAGAAGGGTAGATAGTGCTGTGAGGCAACGCTGCTTGCCTTGAATGAGAGAGAAAGCTGAGAAGAGAACCCCGACAGAAACAGCAACTCCCTGAAGGTAAGTTTATGCCAAGACCTATTAGAAACCCCTCATATGTGACAGTCTTTCTGCTGGGTGAGAGTGAGTGGTTTAAGCTGCTGACATTTCTTGGTTAACTGATACCTACTCATGGTCTGACAGGGAATACTGTTTGGAACGGTATTATCTCTCAAAGCATCACTTGTCCTCAGAAAGTTCCTACTGATTCCCCTCATTTAAAAGTCCATACCATGATTTGTCAAAGGTTCCCGTAATGATAGTGATAGCCTTTATCCGTACACACTAAAAGCAACAAAAACCAAGACCAAGCCATGTACCAAAGTTTGCCAGTGCATCCACACAGCAACAGTAGATGCCTATCTGAAACAGAAACATCAAAATCCCTGAGTCCACATCTAGAATATAATGTACACTGGACTCTATATGTACATCTGGCCTCTGGCACTGATCCTGACCCAGACTTGCTGCTCCGCATCCCACCTCCTTTTCAGTGACGTTCCTGCGCCCAACTGCCTTGTTACCTTGCTGAGCTCCCAGCTCACCTTCCCTTATGGAGCAGTTGGCCCTTGCTGCACCCTGGCAGAAATAAGGGGGGTGAACCTGAGCAGACGATAAACACTAAAATTACTTCACACAGACTAAAAAGGATAGACATAGACAGTGACTAATGGGGAGGCAGTCTGATGTCAGTCTGCACTTAAAAGCATCCTCAAAAGACAGGTCTGGGAACCTTCGTCCACCTAGCGGATGAAAGGACGGCGATGGATGTAGTTTTTCTGGATTTTAGTAAGGCTTTTGATACTGTCCCTCTCAGCATCCTTCTGGACAAGTTGCCCATCTGTGAGACGAGTAGGCACACAATGTGCTGGGTGAAGAATTGGCTGAACAGCAGGGCTCAACAGGTTGCAGTGAATGGGGCTACATGAGCCCTGGCGACCAGTCACCAGTGGTGTTCCTCAAGGTTCAATTCTAGGGCCAGTCCTGTTCAATATATTTGTCAATGATCCGGATGCAGGAGCTGAATGCACCATTAGCAAGTTTGCTGATGATACCAAACTGGGAGGAGCTGTTGACTCTTTCATGGGACAACAGGCCTTGCAGAGGGATCTAGATAGATTGGAGCATTGGGCAATCATCAGTGGCATGAAATTTAACAAGAACAAATGCTGGATTGTGCAGCTGGGATTGAGTAACGCCAGGCACAAGTATAAATTGGGAGAGGAGTGGTTGGAGGGCAGCCCTGCAGAAAGCGATCTGGGGGTGCTGGCTGACAGCAGGCTCAACATGAGTCAACAGTGTGCCCTGGCAGCCAAGAGGGCAAACCACGTCCTGGGGTGCATCAAACACAGCATAGCCAGCTGGTCAAAAGAGGTGATTATCCTGCTGTATTTAGCATTGGTGCAGCCTCACCTTGAGTGTTGTGTGCAGTTCTGGACCCCACAATTTAAGAAGGATGTTAAGGTACTTGAATATCTCCAAAGGAGTGACCTCATTGCTCTCTATGGCTCCCTGAGGAGGGGAAGTGGAGAGGGAGGTGCTGATCTCTCTGTTCGGTGACAGGGTGCGTGGGAATGGCTGAAAGCTCCATCAGGGGAGGTTCAGACATCAGGACACATTTCTTTACCAAGAGGGTGGTCAAACATCAGAACAGGATTCCTGGAGAGGTGGTCGATGCCCCAAGCCTGTCAGTGTTTAAGAGGCATTTGGACAATGCTCTCAATAACATGCTTTAACTTTCGAACAGCCCTAAATTGGTCAGGCAGTTGGACTAGATGATCGTTGTAGGTCCATTCCAACTGGAATTATTCTATCTCTATTTCTAAAATTAGTAAACTGACTGCACACTACAAATTGCAGATTCAATGTTGGTTTTATGGATCATCATAATGCTCAAGCATTGGTTTTATAGGTCATCATAATCTTCCTCAGACAGCACATACGGTTAACTTCTTTCTGTCCAAGAAGCAACAGTTACTCCTCTATTTCTCTGACCTAGGAGCTAGATAAGCTGCCTTGTTGTCCCTACGCTAACACCTCCCATATGTCACTTCTACAAGACATCTTTCCCTCCAAATTGTTCAGTTTTTTAATACAAGCTAAGCTCAAGGCATGTTCTCAACCTATAGCTAGCTTGGCAGATAGTTATTTCTGTATGGGTTTTTTATGTATGTATGTGTGTATGTGTATGTATATATTCTGTATCTTTTATTTCTGTATGTATGTGTTTCCAGGGATTGTGTGCCTAAAATATTTTTTTTTTCTAGCTACATCAGTTGGTCTAACAGCTACCACCTCTTGCCCTACAAACACTGGCTTGCCTGATGTCTAACTGCCTTTATTACTTCTAACAAATTTCTGTTAGAAGATCAGGAAGGAGGATTTCACACATAATTTCCAGGCAAGACAGAGTGCAGACTAATTAAGGGATTAGCTCTTGATTCAGAAAAGAAATTTAGCTCTAATCAGTTATAATACCGGTTGGAAGTTAATGCATGGGAGAGTTTCCTCAGTGTGATCTCTCTTCCTGACCTCCAGTTGAAACACCCCATACAGATCACGGCATTCCCCTTGGTGTAACTAAATTTTGCATAGGCATGAAAGTCTTTCATCATCAATAAGGATATAAATTAAACTCTTCAATTGCTAAAGCAAACTGCAATACACACACAGAGTTTATGCCATGATTATGTAGAAAGCCCTGAACATGCTGTCTCTAATAATTTTTTAAAGGCCTAATGTTATACTGAGATAGTTTCACCTTCTTTCCCTAAATATTCAGGAATTGCAGGATCAACTGTAAGTGAAGGACTATGGAGCTGTCCTCTCCTATAGTTTGTGCTAAGGTGTCCAACTGTCATTGCAACAAGTTCACAGTAGGGTTAAATTCAGTTATTTGATTTTAATCTGTCAGAGTCTGGTGTCAAAAAACAGTACAATGTTAAAGGTGAAACTGAGCTTACTTACTTTGATCTCCCTTCTAGAGACAATACTAAAAGGTGTTATAAACATGAAATAGAGTCATATTAAGTATAGCTTGGTTCCACCTGCATCACTAAGAGCCAGGCAGGTTATAAACCTGTTGGGGGATTACGGTGACCTGGTAATACAGATAAATCTGTAGGGATACCCAGTGAGAAATTTCCCAGTACGTGGATGTTTTTGCAAAATTAGCCGTTCCAGGATATATGAAGACGTGTTTAGTGACTTCATCTCTTTTTCCAAGCAGGTGATGTTCTTCATTACCAATGTCCCTCAAACTCTATTACAGAAGTCGCAGATAATTGATCACATAACCATTTATGGGCTATTAAGATGAGAATTGCAAAACAGCAATTAGAAGAGATTGTTACCCTAGCCACTGTCAACATAAACGTAACAGAGTGAGACAGCATATATTGTATTTGACAAGCTCTCCATAGTGAAATCATCAGAAAAGTGGCCATCATGCAAAATGCAGGGCAGCAGAGCAGTTACTGCTTAACTTTAAACTGACACTGACGGGGCTCTTTAGAACAGGTAGACATCAAATACAAAAGAATTTCCTCAACTTGTCGTAGTTCCAGGAAGAAATATGAGATACAGAAGGTTTAACTTTGGGGCTTATTTTATTATACTGTGACATTATGTCATCTTAAATGGCTCCTGCCCTGTTGACCTGCCAAACTGGAAGGCACAGGCACAAGCCCTGACTGTTTGTTGCGCAAGTTCCCCACCCGCAGCTCTTCATCTACTCCTGTGCATCTCTTTAGTGCCGTGTGTACTGGGTCTGGCTGAGGGGGAGCTGGTTTTCCCCACGCCCGCCTGCTGTGCTCGGTGTCGGTGGCTGGAGGCGGCACCAGCGNTGTCCTGGGGAGCAGCCGCGGCACGTGCCGGGGCCCGGCTGCCCGGGCGGGGGCTGGGCGTCGCTGTGGGGAGAGGCGGGGAGGGGGTCTCTGCTGGCCCTTTCCTTTTGCTTCCGCACGTGGTCTTTGTTTTAGTAAACTGCCTTTGTCCTGACCCAGGAGGTTTCTTTCCACCTCATTTTCTCCCCCTGCCCTGCTGAGGAGGGGAGTGACAGGGCGGCTGGGGGGCACCTGGCGTCCGGCCGGGGTCAAACCACCACACCGTGGGAGCTCCTGCTGCTAATCAAAGGATTTCCCTGTCTACAAGAACATGATGGGGACTGGCATACTGATGAACTAACACCTTTAAGGTCCAGTACAAAAACGACAGTAAGGAGAACTGGAATAATCCTTTTATAGTTCTGTTGATTTTACTGATATACACCAAGACAGGATCTCACTCAACATGCCTAGGCAGTCACTGAGTAAATAAAATTTAGGCTTGATACAATCAAAGTTCCAAATGCAGTCCACACTGCCATACAAGTCGTTTGGATTCCCAAGATCGGACAGCTGACCTTCTTACAGAGTCAGAAGTCCATATTGTTTCCCACTTCAGATGTGCTCTAACTTTAAATTATTAGAGAAAAAAAATAATTCTCAGCAGTGCACAGTGTTTACCAAAAGCTGCTTGCAATGGGCAACAGTCAGTCCATCTGAATTCTTTACGAGTTCGTATTGTAGAATTATGTGCATCTTGTATTAAGAAACCTGCAGGAAAAATTGCTATTAAAAGTTTCATGTCTCCTAGGATTCGTAAGTCTTGTACAGATGATTCTCTTGGGTTTTTTAGTCCCCAAAATTATCTAAGCTAATGACTATCAAGACTAGTGCACTGATAGTGTCAGTAGCCAAGAGAACTTCAGTAAATAGTCTATGTGAATATTTAAATTACACTCCTTAAAAAAACCTCTAAAGAATCCCTAAAAAACTAAACAAACCACCACTTCATGTATTTTCACTGTCACAGGTCATGTATTAATTGCTGTGATCTGTACAATTGCTTGTTATTTTATTAAATTGTATTTAAATTTTATTTATTGCTTTTATACATGGTTGCCTTTCTCAGGCTGCTTTACCCAATTAGCCTGTTCTTGAACATGTACACTCTCAGCTTACTGATAATTAAAGATTCTCATTGCTGAAAATAAATTGCACACTTATCTACCACTTTCCAGGAAATTAAAACAGGTCAGACAATGAACTGATAGAACCCTGAAAGGGATTTCTCTGGTTGTACAGAATCTTTTTCACAGGGAAGTTAAGTATCCTCTTTGCTTTAATGCCATTGTGCTCAAATGATTTGCGCTAAAACATAATGATCCTTTTTTCCCTCAAGGTGGTTGCCCTGTCAGCAATCCACAAGCTAATGCACAAGTTAGCATAACTTATTTATGGTTAACATGACCACAGTATAGTACATGGTCTTAACTCCTCTTAGAAAGGGGTGGATGCATGCTCTCATAATTACAGGAGACAATCCATGGAGTGGCTTAGCCTGTTGCAAGGAAACCATTATGTAGAATGCCTTTAGTCCCACATCTTAGAGCTATGTAAGTAACCGTGGCTTCAGTAGAAGCTTAATGTTTATTTTACCTCCATCTGCTTCTAAATAAGGATGATCAAAAGTATGCAACTGCCTACTTAAAAGCACCTATTCGCTATTCTTGCAGTGCAGAATGTAAGACCATCAAGTGAAGTTAGGAGAAACAGGATTCAAAACAAAAAGAGGTCGCTTTTGCTGCCAGAGGTAGTAGCACTCTGGAATTCCCTACCAATGTATGCTATCATGCAAAATATATATTGGGGATCAATGGAAGAGTGAGCAAGCACCTTAAAGAGAGATCCTTTAAAGACTTCTAGATAGGCAAACCACATCAGATTCACAAAGTTCCCCTCAGATAAAAAAAAAAGTATGAGGCTTGGGAAAGTACCTGGGAAAAGTACAAAGTATATTTGCCCTGTCACTATTTTTCCTGGGCATCTGCTCAGTGGCTACTGTTGTAGAAGGATACGGCACTGGCAGGAGTTCAAGTACAGCTCTTGTGTTCTAGCCCACCATCCAGTTCCCTGAGGATATTGAACAGTGCTGGACTCAAGAGTCGAGTCCCTGCACTGCATCTCTGTACTTGATCTCTCTCCACTTTGACAGTGAATGTTACAGTAACGGTCAAAGGATAACTTTGCAAACATGGGAGCATAGAGATTAAAAAGCTTGATCTGGACTATGCCTACATACTTTGTAAGAGTACCAGATGACGGTACCAAAATACCACCATATTGTTACCAATATGGCACCTACTGCTTTTCCCCTACCTTTTGCATTCATACTTAGCAAACTCACGTTGACTGTTTTCCTTGGTTTCTTCCAGATTCAAATATTTTTTTTGGTCATTTTCTACAGACTTTTTCCCTGGGAACTGAAGATAATGGCAGTTGGTTTTCAGTTCTTCCTTTATTTTCATTTTTAAAGATAGATAATACATTTCATAGAATCATAGAATCATTAAGGTTGGAAAAGACCTCTAAGATCATCAAGTCCAACTGTCAACCCAACACCACCATGCCTCCTAAACCATGTCCTGAAGTGCCACGTCTACAAGTTTTCTGAACACCTCCAGGGATGGTGACTCCACCACCTCTCTGGGCAGCCTGTTCCAATGCTTGACCACTCTTTCAGTAAAGAATTTTTTCCTAATATCCAATCTATACAGTTTGTTCTTGTTCATTCTTCCATTGCCTCACTAAACCTTCACTGGTCCTCGGAGATAATTACTGCTTGCTCTGAGACTACTGTAGGCACTTATTCAAGGAGGGCAAAGCTCTGTAGTTTCACATCAAGCTGATTTGAGAGCACCTTACTTACCTAGGCATTGATCCATTCTTTTCCTGTTACATGCTGAGGTGTTACCCCTTGAAGATTATGCTAGCTTTCTGACTGTCATTGATGTCTTTGGTAAAGATCACTATCAAAAGATACTAACTTTGGCCTTCTCAAATGCATGTACCAATAATTTTTCTCCTCTTGTTCTTCTGTTTACTGCTAATACACTAATAAAATAACTCCACAGTACCCTGGTAGTTTTGTGGTTGTTTTGTATTTTGTTTTTTCTTAAGCTTATGCTGTACTTCCATCCTCACACTTACTCATCTGACCTAGTTTCCAGTTTCTGTATATTTTCCTCCTGGTCCTGAAGTCAATTAAATTGTACCTTTAGAACATCTTTTGTCTCTCCTCTGCAATGGGGTGCTTTTCACTTGTGTATTTTTTAATGAAAGCAGGTATGGCCACTGTGAATTCAGCATTGTCTCTGTGTGTGAGTCATATTCTAAGCATGACCACAAGACAGCAAGACTCAGAAAATGTCAGGACTTCCCCATCCCGTATCTGGACCTCTGTAGGGCTTATGTTGGAGCTAGGCACCAACATGCTCAGACAGATGTGCTGGCAGAATGTACATCACAGAGCAGCAGATGCCTGGGGAGCTTTCGTATCACAGGAAGATGCAGTAATATGCTTGGGCCTTTCCAGTAGTGGGTGGGTAGTCACAGAAGTCTTGTGCATCCCTATGTCCTATATAGGTGACTCAAGTCTTTCTTTCAGTCTGACACATGGTCTCAAGCAACAATAATCACTCATTGCCTTTGCTGATTTTCAGGTGCAAAATTTTTTCACTCATAGACAGGCAGGATCAAATAGTTGAGAGAACTCAATACTTCATAAATATTCTTTATCTGGAAAACTTATTTTTTTTCCACCTGAAAGACAGAAAAACTTCACCCACAATCATGCACAATAAATACTGTCACTGTATTACTTACAAGAAAAAGGTTAAAGTACTTGGCAAAACTGTCTTATTGGTATTGTATTTCTACACTAGAAAGGAGAGGAAGTAGCATCTTAGACTGTCTGGGGTGATCCTTCCTTAAATTAGCACTGCACAGCAAGAAAAGACATTAACTCTACAGTACGAAAATGACTGCATCATTCATCATAGATCACCAAGGCTTGTAGTTTTCAAGGTTTCCATACTAAAAATACAACAATTTAATTAGGATTATAAACTGTGCAATGCTTTACTGCCATCTATTTAATATAAAAATGTCCAGATTTTGGTATGATAAATATCCATTCCTCATCTAATATCCAAAGTCATCCACCGCTGATCATCTGTCTCTGTGCAAACTGTGATAGAATTTCTAATATAAACCATCATTATTGGGATGATTAAGTACAAGGAGTTGAATCCTGCTCTCTGTGAAGTGGTGTAAATGCAGAGTAACACCATTAGCTTGCATGGCATTACCCTACATTTACATTGGGAGGCAAAGTGTTTTCAGTATAGACATGCTAGTAACAGAGATAGAGTGTTCCATATGCCAGCAGTCTGATGTTTTACAGACAGGCTTGCCCTAGGCCCTGTTCTTCTTCTCCCTCACCCCACCCCTGCGGCATATGAAGACACGGACTCACTTTCGT
>WAAD01017938.1:210115-223274 GCA_013389945.1 Fregata magnificens | reverse complement strand
AACCAGTTCAGAAAGTCACATGGCCAGTCCCATCCCTGAAGGGAGCAGAGTATTTCCCTGGAGAAGTCAGAGGAATTAAGCATCTTTCTTATTTCACATTTGGGAAGCCTTTTTGTGAATGCTATGATGAAAACCCCAGCTGGGTTGGTGCAGCAAGGAAGCATACATAGCAACATACCAGACACTGCATGTCTTACTCGGATCTTGCCTATGCCTGTCTTTTGGCTGCGTAGTCCGTTGCATTAGTGAAAATTACTCCTGTTTTTTAAGGGGTGAGATCACAATAAGGTCCTTTGAATGTAACATAATATAATTTCCATAAATGAAGATTTGCAAACTGGTTGATTGTCATATAAAGTGCTTGACGTAGCAGACACTTCTCTCGGGCCACATGTTCTCTGCTTCAATAAACCAGTAGGGGAAACAGGGCTAGCAAAGAAGCTGGAAAAGGTACAGAAAGCTGGGGCTAATGCCTCCTTTTTTAGCAGACCAAAGGCTTTTTGAACTTGTCTTTGAAATCACCAATTTTGACCCCTTAAGATACATGGTAAACTTCTGTTAAGAAGTGGATACCATTTCCTCCTTTTGATTTGCACCCTAATCCATAAAACCCCTTGGTGCAAAAAAGCAGTCTAAATGTCTGGGCTTCACAGTCTGGGGAAAAGTGAAAACTCCAGGTAAAACACAGTTCAAGCTTGGCAGGAGTGGCAAAAAAAACCTGCGGGGAGTGAGGCAAAAGGCAAGATTCATATTTCACAGAAGAAAGGCAGATTTCAAATTAAAATGCTTACCAGGTGATTGAGACATTTTGTCTGAAAATTTGAATAAACATGTCCACTGAAGAGTATCAGCTGTGTCTACAGTGGCTGGTGTGAAACAAAGAAACATCTGTTATGTATATGTTTTGGACACATACGAAAGCTTGGAGCCAAGACTAGGGGTCAAGAATGCTGTATATACATATATGGCATAAAATGCATTTCTCAAATGTAAGCATAGCTCATGTTCTGGTACTTTGATAACATCCCCTGCAGTGAAAGTACCACCTAGAGTGAGTTTGCAGTGCCTTCGCTCCACAGACACAAAAGTACAGGGTGGCCCAGTGCTAAATCAGCCCAGTTAAAAACGAAGACCCCAGCCAGCTGCAGGCACAAGAATGTCTAGCTGAGTAGAAGTAATGACACCCTTAGCTTTGGACTCAGTTTAGAATAAAAACTACAAGAGCTGCCTCTTCACCCCGTGAAACCTGGGACTGTAACAACCATGACCTGAAGAAACTAGAAACATAAATACTTCAACATTTAAAGAAGAAGCAATTAATTATTTTCCCTAAAAACCAACAGCATAAATATAAATTGGTTACTTATAGTTAAATGTTTGCCTTGTTTGAAAGAATAACAAGATGGATGCACATACACATGCACAGGGTTTCATTCTGACTGTAACATTTCAGGTTTCGTGTAGCTTGTTTTGGGTCTTCCCCTCCAGCCAGCTCTACATCCGCTGACTTAGAAATAGTGAGAAGGAACTAAATTTGTGGAAGGAAAAAAAATACAAATTTTATTTTTGCTAATAAGTGTTTAGCCTGGCTAAAGTTCAACCTAGCTTTCTCAGACAATACGCGTCAAAATATTGTTATAGCTAAATTATGTTGAACAGATTAACCAACCAAAACAAAAGGCCTGCAGTAGGACAATGCGATTTTCTTGGCAAACTTTGTGTCAAGGTTGTATTAATGGCATAGCAGAGAAGGAGCACAGGAAAATAAAAGCATCAAGGGGAAGCACGAAGCCTTAGGAAACTGGAGAATGGCTGGTTAGTGAGACACCATATGTGCTTGCACACAGCAAAGCCAGCCTTGTGCTGCAGAGGAGAAGGGGCTGAGCAGAGAGCATCTTGTTGAAAGGAGATATGAACAGGGAAAAGCATGATTCCCTGAACAGGAATCTCAGATGATTTTATCCCCCTTGCGTCTGAGGTGTCAGGGCAAAAGGTTAATGGCTGAGGATGATGCGGGTGCATGGCACTTGGAGGCTGCTCAGTCTGTCTTAATTATTTCTACAGGCCTGTCTCACCATAGAGAGCCAAAAACTGCAGCAGTTCTGCTACCAGCCTCTAGCTTCAGAAACCGTTACCCAAATCTGGCTGGTGTCTTCATACACAGCATGGTTTGCCAACAGTGACATGTTCAGGAATGGTGGGAATAAATGGCAGTGTAGCAAGGGATCATGTCTAATTGAGGCATTTCATCTGTAAAAAACTGAAAAGAGGGGGAATAATCCAAATCTTAATCTGTGCAATGATTCGTGTGAATGACAGCTGCTCTATCTGGGTCCGAGGCCAAGTCAATTAATCCATGGAGAGGAGGTCTTGCTGCCCCCCCTTGACACAAATCTTAGGGGAATAATGCCAATGAATGAAACAAAATGGAAGTTACAGGGAAGTGATAGCCTTTTACCTGAAAGGCAGTGGTATGACCAGTGACTGCTCGGTTACGAGCTAGCTTGTTATCTAAAAAAGGAAGAAATCTGTGTTTCCCATAGGAGTCACTTTACTGTGGAAGCACCGCCTCTCTTTTCACAAATGTGTTTGCTACATGCTCACAGATGTCTTTGGAAATGCGTTTCCTTCCTGAGAACCAGAGGGATCGGCAGCATAAGGAAAGCGCATATGGTAAAGTCTTAGCCCCAGGGGGTATGCAGATTGGACTTTGCTTGGCATTTTTCATGATATATGATTTTTCCCATGGAAACAAGTTGGATTTAGGAGAAAGAAGGTTTTGTATTAAAATTTCAGAACAGACAATGTTCTGAAAAACAACAATTTTTTTCAGGAAATTAATATTGCCTCCCCCAGCACATATCTGTGAAGCCCTTGGTTACAGTGCAGAATAGGGTCTTATGTTTTTGGAAACAGTGGAGCAAGGTCAGTGAACTAGACAAATGTATGCTAGAGGAGGGAGCAGTAGTCTGACGAAGGTTCTTCTATGGAGAAACTCCCTCAGCGAGGCAGAAAAGACAACATACATCTGTTCCAAATCTTCTACAGTAAAAGCTGATAGAAATTTTTTGGTACTGCCTTTTCAAATTGGATTCACCTTTTTTTTTAAACAATAAGTCTTTGATTTTGGCACAACTTGGACAGGCCCTGTGTCTCAAGACCTGAGCGCAGCTGTCAGAGGGGCAGTCCTTCTGAGCCTCGAAACCCTGGGAGGGAGCACAGGCGCTTCTTCAGCGCCACTGCTCAGCACTGGCATCCACAAGAGACTTGGGCATGTGGAGGAGGAGGTCAGCACCTTTACAGGAGTAACTGCTCAAATCAAAGGTTTCAGGCGTGTGGAGGGCAGCACCTTTCCACATACAACTGCTAAATTCAAAGGTTGCTGTAATGATCATGTACAAATCAGTATTTTTTTAAGGTTTGTCATCAGGCAAAGTTCAAACAGATTTTTCCCCAAGGCAGATAGATGGTATGGAATTTTTTTACCATGGATGGTTTACATTATCTAACATGGAGACTATTCTTTTAAAACATTCAGGCATTTCTCATTCATGCTGTTCAATATTAACTCAATCGAGTATCCATGTCAGCCAGATCACAGCAGAAGATTAATTAATTCGGTTCTTAAATGCTCAAGAGAGAAAAACTCATTGACCAACAGAAGGAAGCTAAAATTTACATTTTATTTAAAAATATATGTTAAAAAGCAATATGTGTATGGATGCCACTGAAACACAAACCAGTGAACACAGCATACGTGTACGAATTTGTAAGTTAGGTTCTGTATATGCAAAAATAACTTTCTTCTTTTAGGCCTAATCTAAACCTACAGGGACTGGATTTCACTTTTGCCAACCTGATCTGAGGTAGAAGCTGCAGAGCGGAGAGAGTGCAACACAGAATTTACCAGACAGGCTGGTGGTTTGTATTAATGGAGCAGTGCTAGTAGGGAATTACAGGATCTCATTTTGGGATGTGTACATACATCCATTGGATTAAGGATAAAATGTTGTTTAATTTGCATTTACAAGTTAAGCCAGAGCCTTAACTTCACATGGCTTTTAAAATACCATATGTTACCAATGTATAAAGAGGTGGATTAAGATTTTGCAGTAGAATAGCAAGCATTCTTCGACGAGACACTTCAGTGTAATTTATGGGTATTTAATGTACTTCCAGAGGACAAAATTATGTATACAACTTTCCTGCGCATGCACCAATCGTCCCAAAAACCCCAAAGTAGTTAAAAACCTAGATTCGTAGTAAAATAGTTTAATATAGTCACTAAACAAAATGGAGAGTTCATGGAAAGGACAAATACAAAACACATGCTTGCAAAAATAGCACTGGTAGAGAGTAACAGTATAAAAACATGTCCGTAAGTTCCTTAATGTTTGTAAGCTGCATCTGGCAACACGGAAGGCTAATGAGATCTCAGACTACAGTATGTCAAATTTATGAGGTGTAGAAGGACATGTCCCTTACCCTTATGTAAAATAATTGGAATTAAAGAAGCTTAAAAACGTTCCTGAGCTGATCTGAAATTTAAAGTTACACCCTGACTGGATTTTATGAGAAAGTAGGTGGGTTTTTTTCCTTGTCTTCAAAATCCATCATTAGTTACTATCAATCTTAATGTTTCCACCGTGCCAGTGTCTGGAGCATCTAAGTGCCAATGTATCTTCAGCAGTGTGAGTGTGCCACTCAAGTGACTTGATATTTATGGCATGACTCTCAAGTAAACTTTCAGAAGTGTCTAAGGACACAGAACTATAAAACACTATAAAAGCAGGCACTCAAAAAAACCTGCAATCGTGACTTTTTCTCTCTCCCACTAAAAGAACAAAAAAGCACTGTTTTGTTGTACATGTAAAAATTTTTTTGGTTTCTTTTGTCTATGTTATGCAGTTTCTGGCTGTACATTGTTACACGAACAGTTAAGCATTTGTTTTACTTCAGAAATGTGTCATTCTTGATGTATGAAAAATGTTAGCCCATCCTCTGAGAATCAAAGAACTCACTCTGAGCATTTGTTTTTCCTTTAAGTTACAAAAAAATCCATAAATACATGGAGTTAAAGTTGCTGTAAAGCTAGTGATTAAGTCGGGGACGTTTCAAACTGGATTCAGTTACTTTTTCTACAACAAGGTTTAATTTGTGATCTTGGCCAAGCCAGTTCCTTCCTTGCCTGCAAAGAGTGAAAACATCTCCTTTCCTGAAAGGTTGCTGATGAAGCTAGTTATGCTAAAGAGTGTATAAGACCCTTAAGACATATAAAAGAATGATATTAAAGAAAAAATATTTTTAAGGAAATATAACGGTCCTTTGTTCTGAATGACCTCCCTTATCCAATAACCATATACATAAGACCTCCTTACAGCAATAACTCACAGAAATTGTGTGGATGTGTATCATAAGGTGTGCAACATACTCCAGCGAATTTTAGAGCCTCACAGGCCTAGATACTGAAAGAACAAATAATAACTTTGAAGTCCTGTTCTGAGGTATTGTAAATTACATTTGCCAAAAGGACAAACTGTAGTAAACCTGAGAAAGTCAGATTTAAATAAAACTTCAGGGGGCGGGGGTCTTATTAAATTATGAAAATGTACATTTGGGTTATTCAAACAGCTTTCATTCTGCCTTAGGCACTATTGCAGGGGCAGGGAGGAATCTGCCTTTAAAATTGTTTAATCTAATTTAAGTTTGTGGAAACCAAAATGGCTTAATCATAACCATATGATAGTTACCATAGAGTATCACTACATGTAAGAGTTATCATATAAATTTTATGGGCTCGTAATTTTCCCTTTGAAGTAATTCTGCTAGCCCTACAATATATGTTGCCTTATACTGATGACATATACTCTCAAACTCAGCTTTCCTATAGCTTTTATCTAGGATTGGAATATAAATTTTGAAAGTGGAAAATACATAAGATTTCACTTGAACTGCTCTTTATTCCCTCCTCACTGCAAGGTCATGCACGCCATGTTGTCCCTGGAATTCTGAAGTTTCTCTTCATAGCCTAGGAAGGCTCACTTCCATGAAGGCATTCCTGGCAGGGGCATTTTTCTTCTCCTAGTTTAATTCCATGGTTCTTAATTTCATCCCTGTATAACATGCTAAGTGGCTGAGTTCTCTCTATGTTGGTGTACAACGAAGGACATTGTAAATTATATTGATTCCTGCACCCTTAAAATCCATGGGGAGGATCCAGAAGCATTTGGATGTTGCAGGAAACAAGAAGGCGCTTGAGGCATGGGGTTGCACTTTGGGAGCCTGGAGAACTCCCCGCTCTGTATGCAAACAACAATTGTGCAGTGATCAATAGCACAGACAAACACTGGCTGTGTTTTACCTGAAAATGGAAAAGGACGTGTTCCTGTTACAATGCCTGCAGGTCTCTAACTTTTCTTTGCCAAACAATGAAACTACTTTTAAGGAATTTATTCTTAAAAAGATCTACATATTCCTGAGCCTGAGTTGGGAAACCAGCAAGGGGTAATTCAGCTAAACCGTAAAAGGATAACAAAGCTGTAAGCAAAGAAAATAAGGCCATGTGGTGTAACCAGGTGTCGTGCCTGCATTTCAGCTCCTATTGCTTCTCTCTCATCTGATTCTTTACAAGTGAAGGGAATTGCCATGCATGTGTGAAATCCAGTTGCTGACTGCTGATCTATCACCTCCCTCACTGTCATTCCTGAACACCAGCACAGCCTGTAGAAACTGTCTTTAATCTTTCCTACACTTATCTTTTTCCAGGAAGCTTCTCCCATCATGTGTTCTGGGAAATATCTAACCCATTAACAGCAAGCACAGCTGACTTGAGCAGTTCTGAAGCCGAGCACTTGTCAATTTTAATTTGGGCTGTTATCACAACAAAATCCAGCCACGCTCAGCTAGGAATGCATATGCTGCTGCACACTCTGTTAAATCTAACTCTTTGTTCAAGGTAGAATACCTTACAGCTTAAGAATCATAACAGCAAAATATCAAAACAAGGGCTAGGGCCTCTTTAGGCCAATATCCAGGCATGTTTAATACCAGCTTTTGGCAGCGTGCAGGCAGGGCTAGCGGGAACTGAAGCAGTGACAGTGGAGAAAGGGATGGAGCCAGAGCTTTCCCAATGGTGACATTTGCTTGCGGAAGCTTGGGAGTTTTTCCCCAGTGATGCTAACACAGCTCTGAATTGTGTAATGGGAAGTGGAAGCTGCTGAATGAAAGCAGAGATTCACAAAACATGGATCAGGTCAGTTACGGTGTGGGAGAAGTGTGGGGGGTATGTGTAGGAGTGTGTCTAGAAGCGTATGCATGCATATATATACATGTGGGTAAGAAAGAGGCGAGTGCGTACATTGGATGTGAGCTGCATGCCTCCAGGCGTGCAATGAAATGGATCTGTGCTGTATGATAGTATTGGAGCTGCAAAAAACAGCTGGGGAGCTTCAGAGGAAGTAAAGGAAAGATTTGCTGAACAAGGACAGTGCTCCAGTGAGGACAAAAGCATTGGATAAAGGTGGCACAGTGACTGTGGAACTCATAAGCAGTGCTCCTGGACATGCTGTGCAGGTGGGCAGGTCTGGAGACCCTGCCTCTTACCAGCCATGGCCTGAGGCAGCAGCACTGCCTCCCCGCCTCCACAGCTGCCTGTCTCCACCAGCCAAAGTTGGTTGGAAAGGCGTAGTGAGATTTGCCCCCATGGGGTCCTTAAAATAGCACTGTAAAAACTTTGATGATGACTGAGTGATAAATCCTTGAGAGCTGATTTTTTTTTTTTTCCCTCCTGGTGAAATGCAACTGTAATGTGGGAAATCTTGATGTTGCTAAAGTTGCCTTATTCAGTAAGATAAAACCTTGTTTTGTATGTAAATGAAAATGCCCCTGTCACTTTAGAACAGGCCTTTGCATTAAATATGCCAAGAAAAAATCAGAGTAAAGGGAGAGGAGACAAGAGATCTGTTTGTTTAGCCTATATGCAAAATTGAATTGAAACGTAGGACCTGAAGTACAATAATTTCAGCCAAAATGATACAGCACTATGTAATGTATTAAATAGAAAACAGGACCCATTCCAGAAAAAATGGCTACTGCTTTTTTTGTCATTTGGCAAGTCTTTGTCGATACGTTAGTATCCCAGGTTTTTTTCTTTATTTATTTTTTAATGGCCAAAAGGTCATTTTTTTCTGAAATACTCACAGCATAGGTAATAGCTGAATCAGCTTAATGAAAGACACAGAAAATGAAACTCAACAGCAAACAAAACAACAAAACAATGTTACTCAAGTGAGGACCCAATAAGAAGACTTAACTTTCTTAATGTGAGAAACAAAGGACTAAAATCTCATTATGGGTGTGAGGTCAGCAAACAGCCTGCTGCTGCTTCTGTTAGGGGCAGGGATTTTAGTCATAACAGAAGCTTTCTCAGCATTTAATGAACAGAATAAATGAGCTTTAGATGGGCCGATATTTGAAGGAGCCTCTGAGAACACAATGGTTGCTAACGGATGTTGTTGAACTGATGAAGAAAGAACCCAGAGAGCGAAGCCTTGACACACTTTTCATAATGATGTACCCAGCGAGGAAACAGGCATGCCAGGAGCTGTTTTCTAGGGCTGCTCCAACTGGGTTTGCATACCTTTCTCTTTTGCAAAAGATGCCACCAGGTCACCAGCCAAAGAGGTGACTGCTGCAAGCACCAGGATCTAAACTGGAGATAGACTGATTTCTGTTTCTTCTTCTTTCAGATTTAGCAGTGTGAGATCTCTTGCCATATGATAGCTCCTCTCAAGCTTTGAAGAGGCCTGTGTTGCTTTTCCCAATTTGCTGACAGCAAAGGTTCAGAAAATGTCTGACTTACTTCAGTTATGTCTTTTTTTTTTTAAAAGCGTGATCCTGTCCTTTTTCTAGTTCCATTTCCTTCACCTCAAAAACAAACAATATTTTCTGCAGTATTGACTTTCCTGGTCTGAGAGGGGAATGATGAGCAGAAGGTGTTTTTCAGACATGGTCTCACAAAGCCTGCATCTGTAGAGCCTCCCGGGCATGCTGCAAGGAGTACTGAGGCTGTGTGTGACGCAAGGTGGGAATTGTCAGTACTTCTCATAACGTATCCTAGAAAAGAAAGTCTGTTTTGACTTTAAGCTCACATGCATGATACACAGAGGCCTAGGACCTAGAACAAATGCATTTTAATAATATAGGAAAAGGCTCATTAGTCATTTTCTCTTTAACATGTAACAGGGAATTCTTAGAACAGTGCAAAACGATGACCCAAGTAAACAAAAACAAAATAAAAAATTAAGCAGAGTGGTCTGAGAGAAACAGTAATGTACTATAAAATATGGACTTTTTTAAAAGTGAGGAGCAATATTGTGCAACTGTAGCCCAACAGCTTTTCCTAACATTATTCTAATTTTTAAAGTAGCTGCTACAACAGACGCAGTTTCTCAGCATCCTAAGCTGACCATACGTCTCTTTAACTGGGTAAAAAGAAATCACAAAACCACAGAGTCACAGAACAGCCCAGGTTGGGAGGGACCTCAAAAGATCGCCTGGTCCAACCTTTTCTGGGAAAGGCAGCCTGGATGAGATTACCCAGCACCCTGTTCAGCTGCATCTTGAAAACCTCCAGCAATGGGGACTCCACCACATCCCTGGGGAGGTTGTTCCAGTGAATGATTGTTCTCACTGTAAAAAATTTCTTTCTTATGAAATATCAAAAAGGAATCCTATAGTCAGGAAGTAAAACACAAGCAGTACCTTTCTACTGGATTTCAATACATAGCCCCTTTGCAGTGTGCTGTGAATCCACAAGACTAAAGACAAATTGATTTTAACCCCACAGCAAAGGCAAGCTCTTGACTCTGCGATTACTTTTCAGCATGCACAAGTACACAAGTGCAAATGCAAAAGGACAGGGTGATACAAGAATAAATACAAGTAAAAATCTTGGACAACTGAGGTATATGTGACATTGCTGGTGTTCAGTCCAGGATACTATATCAAAGAACCCGATTCTTCCATCTTTTCTGCTAGTTAAATACTCCCCAGAGCAATGAAGTCACAGATCTCAGTGGCCTACCAGCCTGTCTGTTATTGCCTTCAGAAGCCACCAAGTAAAAGTGGCTTCAGTTTGTTCCTCCTCCTATCTTCTCCTAATCACTCTGTCCCATTTCATATCTGTGAAATTTTCTGACAAAAATTGCTACCCGCAGCAGAATTAGCCAAGATGCGGCTCCTGTCCCGTCTCGTGGGCTGCCACCGACATGTGACATCCCTTCTGATCGCTGAGCTTGTCGTTCCTGTCAACAATATGAGCTGGAAAAAAGATGTAGGTTTATTGTCAAAGCCATACGTAATTTGAAACTGAAAACCTCAGTCTTTGGTCTGCAAACTGAGCTAATCTGTCACGGAAATGTTCAGACAAGCATAAATTTTACTTTAGAATATTATTTCCATTAATTTGTTTAACTGCACTTTTAACCGTGTTTAAGTATTTCCTCTTTCTGTGTTACAACAAGTGCTGCACGTACCTTCCTGGTTTGCTGAGGTTTAGATGCCTCCTGAGAAGTGCAAGTGAGGAATTTGGAGCAGATCCCACTGAGCTCGCTGGGATCGTCACCACAGGATCTGGTCCTCTTGGTGGCTCCAGCTGCAGGTTGCCACCGCTGGTTCCCCTCCCCTGTGTGATCCCCTCCGTGTGCCCTGAGGTTCTAACCCACTGTATCTAAATGCACCTTATTTACTCCTATGTGAAGCAGTAGGTGCCTTCTGCAAACTCTCTGAGCCTCAGGAAGGTGGAATGGAGAGACTGAATATCCTCCATCACTTTTTCTGTAACACAGTGCCAGAAGCAAAGCCTTCAAGTTTCTGCTGGTCAGTAGTGGTAGGAGAAGAAAGGCTGGGTGGAGACTGGCATGCTGCACCTTCTACAGCGTGAGGGAAATGGAGAACTGAGGAGGGGAACAGAAAGCCAAGGTTTAAAATTCGTCAAAGGTAAAGCCTGTGTAAGTGAGAGAGTCCCTGAACTAACTGTTACAGGTCAGGAAAATTTCAGTCCATGCTTATCAAATTAAGTATCCTGTTGCTCAGTATTTCCAGGCCACTTACAGATATACCAAATACGTTATATATTTATGATTTATTTGAATACTGAGAGTTCCTCTCTCAGTGACGGAAAAATTGATGGTGGTTAGAATTAAGCAAGAGAAGGTCAGTTTTCCTAAAATATCTTAAATATATGCAATACATTACACTGATGTATTATAAACTGCCTATTACCCCAAGGTAGAGTTCATGTCAAAATCAACAATATTTAGGTAAAACACATGTGCAGAATAGTGTATTTAATGGCCATTCTGAGAACTGCTGCAGGAATAGCAGTTGAGGACCACAGGAATTTTTTTGTAATTTGCAGTGACGGAATGGTTTGGGAGTATGAAATCTCTTTGTGAGTCCGGTCTTTTTCTTCTGAAGGTATTTCAGTAGTCTAACAGTATAAGGTGGAAACAACTTTAACCACCATGGATTTTAAAATCGACTTTCCCTATAAAAAGATGAAGCATGGCATGCTGGTGTATTTCAGAGGACATTGTCTCTTGAAATGGGGCAACTTTGCAACAAGAGTTGAAAAAATAAGAAAAATGGAAGGACAGACTCTATTCAGAAGACTGTAATCTTACAAAATATAAGTAAAATGGTCAACAGATGCAGAATGACATTGGGTTGGAAAACAGTGTCTTGTTAATGGGAGCTGCTCTGGCAAATAGGGCAAATGGATCTCATGCTCCTCATATGTGTCCTTGTACATTTAAATCTGAAGATTGAAATTTGCCCATCCCACATGCAACCTATGAAGGGGTTTCAGGGCAGATGAAATGGCAGTGCAAGCAGCCTCGAGCACGCCGCTGTCAGTATGCATCAGCAGGAGACCTCAGGTTTTCATATCATCTGAAGGACAGATTTACCTTAACAGCTCCACAACTCCCCCAGATTTCCTCCCCAGAAAAGATTATTTTCTAATTCTGCTGTCAGATCTCCACTTGGGGTCTAAGGCACTAAGATTCACCTCAGAAACTGAATCAGTGAAAGTCAAGGATCTTGTCCCTCTCTCTTGGCATCTTTTGCTCAGCACCTGTAACCATGTATTTCTCTTTCTGGCTCCAGTGAGGGTCAGAGCGAAAAATCAGCCAGTTTTGCCTAATGCCTAACAACTGTTGGGCCTTCAAGTGTGAGTAATGTGGCCATAATGTATTCAAATGCAGTTCATGTGCATTATGGATAAATATGTGTTGGATAAGGACAAGGTGTTTCTTGAATCAAGCAGACAAGCATTGCTTTAGGATGCCGTCTATGTTACAATACAGCAAAGGCCCTTGATTGTCTTTCAGCTTTATCCTCAAAGCTGCCTTTTGGTTTTATCCTCTCTGAATAACATTTTCTTGATAGCATTATTGAAACAGCAATGGTCTGACCATATGAGAGAAATAAGTTCTCTAAGGAGGAGATAAGTTTTTATAAGATCAACTATTATACTTGATACAGTTGTGCCACTGATCTATCTGATACATGGTTTAGCCCATCGTGATGATTAAAAAAGGTACTACCTCACCATATAAGCCTTGCCTCTGTAAGCTTATTTTCTATTTAAGTTGTGGCTACCTTTACAATTACACATTTTAGTATATTGTACAGACATTCTGCCATCACAAAATGGCTTTGCACAAAACCAAATTCATTATACCTTGTTAGGCAGGATTAAAGCTAACTTTTTATACTTTCTCATTTGTTTTTCAAATTAGACTATCATATCTTCAGCCAAAGCNTCCCTTCTCTTCCCTTCCCTTCCCTTCCCTTCTCTTCTCTTCTCTTCTCTTCTCTTCTCTTCTCTTCTCTTCTCTTCTCTTCTCTTCATCACCCAGGGGCTGAAAAGATGGAAGTTACCCCAGACCCAGCAAACTCACACAGTTTAATTCAGCAAACTAGACAGGAGAACAAAGGGTAAAATACTGTCTTCATGTATCTAAGGTGTTTCTTTCTTCAATTTACAGAAAGTTTAAACTACCCATGTCAAAGATGTCCTCACTGGAAAATGTATTATGGCTCTTCCAGTAGTAATGAATTGGGAATAGGTGATGTCATTTGCCTGTTTCAGTTC
>WAAD01017938.1:185059-203781 GCA_013389945.1 Fregata magnificens | reverse complement strand
CTTAAAAAAAAAAAAAAAAAATCCAGCCTCCCAGCCCTTTTGAGCTACAAATGCATTTAAAACAGAACTTTGGCATTTCTAGTAACTTCTGAGAAATTCTGTGTTCTTTAAACATAAGGGAACCTGCAAACAGAAAAAAAGTGTTAATAATGAGACCCACTCCCTTCTTCTGCCCTTCCTGTTTGGGTTTAAAATTGCATTACTGTTTCTGTCTTTGCATTTGCCAAGAGAAAGTCAAACATTTATCTTCAAACCTTGAAAACACTTGGACTAGTATATACTTTTCAAGCTCAAATAAAGTCAGTATGCCAAAAGAGAACATACAGAGCTATCAAATGCACTTTAGTAAGCAGAAGAGGATAAATGTGAACAATGGTTTTTTTCCTCCATTGTTATATGTAAGTAAGGTGACTCCTGAATCATAATTTGTAGAAGATAATAGGCAATATAAAGTCCTCAGAAAAAAGTGTTTGAGCAAATTAAAGCATGTTCTTTTAGCAAGTGTACTTTTGTCTGAAATGTTCTCTTCTACTAGTATGACAAATAATACCTCTAATTTTCACACTGTAAGAGATGAAAAAGAAAAAGCAAAACCTCTCTGTTTTTACAATGTCTTTATGTCATTCCTTAGAATGAACTTTAAACCAATTTTCTTCTGTAATACAGGTCAGTCTGCACTTGTACACCAAAAGAGCCAACACAAGACAAGAGATTTCAAAAATCTGGAAAGCAGAAACAGAGCTATTTAATACTACTGAATTAAAAGAAGTGAATATAATTTTTTTTTTAATTTAAGAAAGTACCATTTTGCGTACAAACTGTAATAACAGCTTGAGTCAATCAGCCAATGTATCGCTATTTTCCTTTCCTTTTTTTTTTTTCTCCTCATGTTTTGTCTTGTTTTATCTTTCATCTTTAGATGAAGGAATCTCTTTTTTTCATGAATTTTGTTACAAAATTATTTTCATTCTAAAATGAAATTCCAGGGAATTTTCCGGTCAACTTTATGACGTATGGTAAGCAAACAGGGCTACATGCTAGGTATAAATACAACAATATGCACTCGATTTCATGTAGTTGTTACCATAATCACAAACAGTCCAGGAATGTAGAAGTTTAATTTCTCAGCAACCTACCGCAACACAGAAATAAGCCTGTGCTCATCACGGAAATATTAGTGCGCAATTGGCTTGCGGACTCTTAGTCTGTAAAATAAGCAAACCATTAATCAGCCTTTCCATGGCTCCAGTGCTGAATCAGCTGAACGGCTCAAACAAAGTGACAGTCCTGCATGGGAATATTTAAAAATTATTTAGCAGGCTTGGGGTCTTTGGTGGCTGCTGCTGCACAGTGCCAGCTGTTGGGCAGGGGTCTGGACAACTTTCCAAAGACAAATGTCTTTAAAAAGATGTGTCTATATAAAAAGCCAAAGGTGACAGATCCAGCCAGGCTAGACAATGATCTTAAAGAATAAGGCCTGATGTCTCCTGGCTGTAGTGAGAACATCTGCAGAGACACTTTCTCATATTTCTTCTTTTAGAGCAAAGCGAGGCCGTGTGAGGGCCAGGCTGCCATTTATAGCTGTTTGATCAACACTCAGAGGGCAAAGAGCTTGGATGACTGCAGGGAAATGCCCTGTCAAAGCAGGACCCAGGAGATAAGAAGAAGGGAAAGAAAAAGGAAAACTGAATCTAAGGGGGATCCCGATGGATAGAGAAAGCATCTGAATGTTTCTTTGGAGTACAGCGGGCAAACAGAGCACACATAGCCACGAGGCAGCCACCGGTGCACCGCACAGGCTCAAGCACTGTCTCAAAGGCTGCTCCTGGCCCAGAAACCGCCGCCTGATGCTCCTTAAGACATGTGTTCCCGTATCAAAACCCACAGCGCACGCAAGGGACTTGTATCCCCATGTGGTAGCTAGCCTTTTCCGTATAGAAGAGAATCATTAGAGTTTAACTGAAAATGATGAACTTAGAGACATCTCTTTTTGTGGTTGAATCTATAAAGCATTAATCATCAATAAGGAACAGGCTTTACAAGACCTCTGGAAAAACAAAATGTTTCTCATTTCTAGTACGTCCTGAGGGACTCCTCCAGAATTTGGGGGACTTTACAAATCAGAGTGTAAAGCAAATGGGTAAGTATGTGTCCTTTGTTTTGTTTGTCGAATGTCACCACAACCTCCAAGATAAAAATCAGAACCAGCGTGTACACTAGTAGCAGTAGTACACAGAGAAATCAAAATAAGAGCTCTTGTGTCAGAATTTCCTGCCTGGAGGACAGACTGTCACATGAATAACAACAACATAGTATTATTATGGTATAGCTGTGCTTTTTAATGGGCTGCAATAAAATTCTAAAATCCATCTTTCTTCATTCTACATGTGTACATACAGAAATGAACAAAGTAAGAGGAAGTTGTTCCCATCACAACATTTTGTGGTGTGTTCAGATCTTGGACATGAGGATTGAGTAATATGCCTCTTGGGGTTTTTCCAAGCCTGCACATAAGCTGAGATTTTGCTCTTTGTTCTTTTTTTTTTAAGATGCATTGTTCTCATTGCTTTTTACAGTGGAGATGCTACTTTATGGTATCTGTAACTGGACCAAAATTAAGCTTCGTAGATTGGCATGCAAAATTCTCATCTCCACTGACACTTGTCAGTGAGAATTTTATTCAATCTGTTACTGCATTTGGGAGAGAGAGGTTTTACCCAGTCAGCTCTGAGGTATCAGCTATTTTATTGTGTATAGCTGATGCTAGAATTGTCATGAAGTTTTAAGTCATGAAGTCTGGCATCAGAAGTCGGTGAAGTATGTCACAGGCTTGAGTCCTAGCAAGATGTCAAGGGTGACATTTGCTGCTTACCGGCGGCAATTATTGCCTGTGAAAACTGGCAATCTGGCAAAAGTGGTGAAACAAATTCCCTTAGCACTTTATTGGGTAGGTAGGAGTTAACAGGGACTCTTGGCGACAAGTAGAAAATAAGTTAAACCAGTGACTCTTTGAAAGTTGCATGCATTTTAGTGCACTGTCAGCTATTTCCTTTACATTTCTTGGCCCAATTTTTCCATTAGTGTATATTGTCACGGAAGCTTCACAGTATAAGTGAAGGCGTCTTAGTTTATATCAGCTAGAGTCTGAAGTCTGATATGCTCACAAGCAACCTCTGCTAATGCAGAAGTACCTAAGAAGTGCCGCACCTCGAGTACTGTGTTCAGTTTTGGGCCTCTCAGTACAAGAAAGACACTGAGGTGCTGGAGCGTGTCCAGAGAAGGGCAACGAGGCTGGTGAAGGGNNNNCCCAGAGAGGTGGTGGAGTCGTCAACCCTGGAGGCGTTCAAAAAAGGTGTAGACGTGGCACCCCAGGGCCTAGTTTAGGAGACATGGTGGTGTTAGTCGATGGTTGGACTTGATGATCTTAGAGGTCTTTTCCAACCTTAATGATTCTATGATTCTATGATTCTAAGAAGCCCACATGGAAGAGACATTGCTGATGCATTAAAAAATAAACCAATCCTCAAATTGAAGAGTGGGTCATTTATTAGGTTGTTAAATGCATTTTTGGCCAATGCATTTGATTAAAAATCACTGGCTATGTTGCAGCTGCCTGCCAGGGATGCCACAGGCAGCTGTGCATCCCCCAGCCCCAGGTGCTGTAGGCAAGGAGGGGTTCGAGTATGCTGTGGCCTCTCCATGGGATGTGAGCCTGGGGCTGGGTGGCTGTCACCCCCACAGAGGGTCAGGGATCACCCACAACAGCACCTAGATGCACAGCCAAGAGCATCCTTGGGTTTGCATGGCCGTAGTCTGGACACGTAAGTATCATCTTCCAAACTGCAGTAATAGCATTAGTACTAACTGCAAACTCATACCTGGAGTTTGTGTAGCTGCATCACCAGTGTATGTGTGTCCCAAGAAATCAATACTTGGAACTTTTCCTACGGTCATTCCTACTTACTGATCATTTCTGTTCCCTTCAGCTCATGAAGATGTTTCTGTAAAGCTAAAAGTTTTGACGTACAGTTGACAGAGAGGTATAAAGCTGCATCTCATGCTGATGTCAGTTCCTCATTCTTGTGTTTTCAGATCATATATAAAGAGCTGTATGGAAATAGTCATTGTTGTCGTGTCGAACAGATGAAGCAATTCACAATTCAGTTCCTAAGGACCTACAGATTTATGGTCACACATGGGTTAACCCTGTGCTTTATTTAATTTTAAGTTATTTAGAAATTCAGATGCCAAGCAGATGTGCTCGTAAAAAAAAAAAAAAAAAAAAAACCTCAGCAATTTCCTATGAGAGCTGAGAAACTCACACAACAAACATAATCTTCCCGAAGAGTAACTGAAAGACCATTTTTGTACTATGTCCTATACTTGTCTCCCCATGACATGTACTGTGACCTATGTCATGAAAACAGAGGCAGACTGCTGTCAGATGTCCATGAGAACAACGGGAAGGAGATGGACGTGCTAAGAGAAACCCAACCTCACTGAGAATTTTTGAGGTGAAGCTTGCATTGATCTTTAGCTTAGTACACATAGTCTCTCCGTGGGAGTAAACTGGCTGTCCCCAGCCTTCTTCTTGAGTTGTAAGTCTGTGAGACAGATCATCTGCCTAACCACCCCTCAGCTCCACACACTCATCTGCCTCTGCAGTTCCCACCAGCTGCTGTGGGGAGAGCACAGGGAAAGAAGCACCAATGCCAGCTCTTCCCGCCCCTCCACCCACGATGCCCTTGGGGAGAGATGAGAAAACAACCACATGTTTTTGAAGTGAGGCTCTTCCCCACAAGTGCTTGCCCACAGCCACCTCTGAGGGGATATTTGATCACCTCGTGGCAATCTGGGTCTGCCCACCACGTCAAGTTCCTGCCCAAGTGCACACCCCGAGCAAACACTGCTAAATATGCGGTGTGTACTCTGGGATTTCAGTAGCTTGGTCTCCAGTCCTTTAACAGAGACATTGATCTCCCATCTTCACATTGAGTACTTCACTCTGCAAGTACCTAAGTTATCCACATGTGAGCTGGGAATGCTAACGCCAGAACCATGCAATAGAAAGCAATATAAGTACTGCATAATGCAGAAAAAAAATTATTTTTATGCCACATAGAAATCCAGTCCTTGTCACTTAATCAGACTCCATAATTATTATTGTAAGTGTTCCCAAGAGCATGAGATTGCAAGATTAAGCCACTACTTTTGAAATATCATAGCCCTAAGCACGAGGCCAAGCTGAGGAAAATGCTGCTGGCATCACTTTACCTTAATCATAGTTTCACATTGTAATCTTCATACCATATGATCGGATTAAAAGTCAAAAACAGTTCTCAGATGTGCAAACAGGAAGATTTGTAGCTAGCCAAGCATTTGGTTATCACCATTTTAAAATTAAATATCCTGGTTTATTAGTTGGAAAATTACAGTATTTCCAAATTAATTTTTTGTGTCATTATGAACAATAAACCTATGGAATCATGTCCGTCAGATATATGAGTTGATCACATTCAAATGTGTGATACACTGGGAGAAGATGATCTGGTTCATGCATTCCATCATCCCAAAACTTTTTTCATCCAAGACTTGTTTTTTGATGCCACTTCTTGGCCCAGAGCAGCTGAAATTGCATGTGGTTTGCCTTGAATAACAGAATTATTAATAAATAAAATGTCACTGATTTCTCTGATTTGCATGATTATAGATGTGTTATCTGAAGAAGCCAACATCTATCTACAATAGTACGTGCCAGAGCAGAGTGCCAGGGCAGAGTGCAAGGGTGGCTGAAGAAGAGAGCGAAGTGCTCTTCTCTAAACCCAATGACCTTCAGATAACCTTTCTTTGACAAAAGAGGTTTTGCAGCTTGTGTTGCTGCTGCTGCTGACAATCAGATAAGCCCCCAAATAGATCTTGTCTAAATCTCTACATCCTTTGTCTGGTAAGATTATTTTCTGTTGCCGCTTTACACACGAAAGGACTCTCCAACGACGCACAGCATCAATATTTTCAAGAAACAGTAAGAGGGAACCTGAGACACCCTCAGAGCTCTAAAAATGGATCTCTGTAATAGAGCAGAAGACAAGTTTCCAAAGATAGAAAACTATTGCATTTCGTTGGAAGATTACTCGGTATAGTTATATTTCCAAACTAAACAGATTACATTTACAGCATGATAAAATACATTTAGAAAAAAACTGTGTCAAGTACCACATAGCTCTGAAATCAGAGGGTTTCCCAGTGGGGGCTCTGAGCCACACTGAATTCATGCTCTACTCCTCTGCCTCCGTCTGACAGAGAGAGCTCAGGCTTTCTGTCATAACCCTCGGCTTCCCGCAGCCGCCCTCTACTTCTCCAGTCCTTGTCTTCTGTCAGCGTGTTCAGAGACAGCCCACCAAATTCCTGTGATGTTTCTGGACCAGCATCCAAAAGGCACAGGTTACAGCAGGTTATTGATGTCATTTGAGAGGAAGGTCTTTAGAAATATGGGGGAAAAAACTGGAGGAGCAGCAAATTGCCTTCTTTTTTCAACGAACGTGTAAACACTTTTTTTGTTTGGAAAATCTTGGAGACTGGCTGTTTGGTTCGGCTCACTTCTACAGCGAGTTCACCTCATCTTGTTCTCCAAATCCACTCCAAGGACCAAATCCACAGAAGGCAATGATAAAACCCTCATTTATTTCAACAGTGACCAACTGTTTCACATAAGTAAATAGAAATTGTTTGTAAGAACAGCTTAAACATTTTAAATGGGAAACAGAACAGTTACTGTCCCACAGAGTACACACAGAGCTGCTCTTCAGGGCAGGGAGACAGGCCAGGAACTTTTGTCTCTTAAAAACTGTTGGAAAAGAAATCTGTCCATTGCTTAACTCTTGCTTCCAGACTTGAGCAGTAACATTTCTACTGATGGTAGATTTTATGGAAAATGTTTTAGAGATCTACAGGAGCCATCACACTGTAGCACCACACAATGAAAACTATACTCATTTACAGCTTCACACGTGTAAGTGCAACTTCGATTAAAATAAAGCTGCAAGAAGGCACAAGAGCAAAGGGGTATTTTTAATCGAAGGTGACTAAAGTAGACAGTCAAATGTATGATTGAGATAGTAAACCTTTTATTTGTGCTCCTAGCTGAATTTTTGCATTTACATGTACATTTCTGACCTAATGGAGAAGCAGGATACTTTGTTGTTAAATACTTGCTGTCCATTTTGTATGTCATAAAAATGAAGTTCTCCTCTTTGCATTTGTTCTTCTAATACATTTTCTACATTCATTGTGTATTTTTTCTCCCTCCCACTTTATCTTCTCCCGTAGTTTTTTCTCTCTAATCAGCCTTCCACCCCTCTCTTGCAACTGTAGATTTCTCTCAACACTCTTCTCTGTATTGTGTAGTCATTGTTTCATTAATTTACTTTTTTTCTCTTTTTAGTCCTTTTATTCTGGTTTTAACTGTTGTTTCCTACCTCCATTAGCCACAATCTCCTTCATTCTTCTTTTTCTTCTCTCACCATACCGTCATTTTATCCCCTCCCAACTTTCCTGTAATCAGGAGGTGAAAGGTAAGCATTACAGGCCCATGTTTAGGACCACAGGTCCTGGGACTTTACATCAAAATTTTGCTTCACATTCTTAAACTCCTACCAGTGTCATTGCCAAAAGTCTTGAAAGTATTGCTGTAATTAGTGCAACAGTTTTAATGGATGCAACTAGTCTAATTGATGTAACAATGTTTGCCTGAACTTGTGGAAAGTCTGAAATACTAGTCCAGAAGATTTTCTTTTGCTCCATGTCTTGCACCCCTGTTGCCCTGCAGGAAGAGGAGGAGAAATAATGCTGGTTTTTCTCATAGGCATATGGAAAACTTTTGCTTTTACATTAGCCTGGCTGGGTGAGAGGTCAGTGCTACTGTCTTCGTATATGTGGGGCCTCACCTATTGCGTCTGATGCCAGGGTTGCCTTACTTCAGTCCTGTCCATCTTCATATCCTGCACATACCTTGCACACACAGGCTCTTCTCTACCTTGCTTTCTCTGAGTCCTCTGTCACAGAGACACACACACACACACACACACACACACCCCTGCTCTCAGAAGATGGCTGTACTTTTTACCAGAGACAAGATCAAGGAGGCAGGCAGAAAATTCAGGCCAGAGGAAGGTGGTCAGAGATATTTTTTGGTGTGAGTGCAAGAGAGGTGCTTGAACACATGTGTTTAAATAAATATTTAGTAGACAGTAGATGGTGCTCCAGTATAACTGGCACTGTTACTAAGTTTTGTAGGGGCAGCTTTTCTGGACCACTACCTTTTCTTAGCTCTCACCAAACGTTGCAGTTCAGGCCCTGCAGGAGTTTTTGAAAAAAGTAAAACAAGCAGTGAGGCCATCTCTTTGGAGGCCACAAGTTGTGATAGGATGGAAGATTAGGTTTGGCTGGGAGACTGGCACATAGCCACAGCTGCCAGAGGCAGGATCACTGGAGACCTTTTTTTGTAGGTCACAGCCTTAGCACATGGGAGAGACAATTGCTGCCCTGTATCTTTTTCCCCAGCAATGGATTCTTGGGTCTACTTAGTCCTAGCTGCCCCAGTTCATCAGCCGATTATAAGGCTGGAGCTCAGGCACATCTCTGTATGACAGTGATTTGTGCTTCTGCAATTTACTTTATTCTGATGAATTAGGGAGTTAGCAGACTCATTTTTTTCCTATATATAGACTTGGCTAGTTGTGCTCTGTATACTGAAAGCAGTGTGGTGACATGTCAGCGAGGATGCTTCATCATGATGTAATTAGTGCACATACCAGCCCTTCAGACCAGCAGCCAGCTGTGGCTCATTAGGATCTTGGCTGCAGGCTGCATTTCATTTATGAGCAATGTTCTCCCCTTCATATCTGATCAGCACATCCTCGTGAAAATAAACCACAGCGGCACGTCCAGGCATCACACATGGGGTTCTTGGACAAGCCAGCAACACCAGCCAAAAGTCCTGGTATGGGTGCACAGACTCTGTATCTCAGTGGTGTTAGGCTAAGAGACACCCCCTGAAAAATAAGCTTTCCACTGATGCTCCTGTCAGAGTCACTGGGCTGTATCTCCCACAGTTATTTTCTTGTGAGGGAGCAGAGTATTGATCCTTTTGTCCTAACACCTTTTCTAAGCCAATGCCTCGCCTGGCACAGCTAGAAAAGCCTGTGTCCTGCTCTTTGCCCACACCTGCTAAGTGTGACCTCCGTGCAGGCAGTTGTGGAGAGATGAAGTGCAGTTTGCAACGATGCCCCTCAGCCACCACCTTACAGAAGACCCCAGCGAAGGGCAGGGCAAGGAAAAGCCCTTGGTTTCTGGCCTTCTAACCTGCCTGCTTGCTCTGTGAGTGGCTGTACGGGAACTGGAGGCCACATTATCTTAAACCCTGCCCTAAACTCTCTAGCAATCACTCAGCCACAGGCACAACTGCCGGCGATCCCAACCCGCAGAGCTGGGACAATGGCTTCCATAGGCAAGGGTCTGCAAAATGGCGCATCTTTCCGAAACCACTCCAACTGCAGGACTGCCAGGTGCTTTCTGTGGGATCTGCGTGCGAGGGAATTTCCTGCGTGACTGTGGCTCTGTAACTGCGCTCTGAAGGTTCAAAGAGAATTTGATTTTTGCTGGAATTTCTCCAGCTGAGCTCAGTAATTGAGATGTTCCTTCGGCTGCAGTGGGGCATGCTATAGAGTATCATTAGGTTTATTCTTGTGTTGGAAATATAGGAAATTGAGCTGTTTAGGCAAACAGCCAGTGTAAACAAATATCAGCATATGCTGCAGATAAAGCCAGGCAATCAAGTTGCTTCCTTCCAGGGAAATAAGAGAAATATGTATGCAACTACCCCTACCCCTTTAATGGACTTTTAAAAATTATTCCCTCAAGCTACATATGGGCGACTTTGAATCCATTGTTAACGTCTTTAGAGTGTGTTTGGTTTCCTGGTACAGGAAGTAATAACAGTAAAGCAAACAAAAGCCTTAATTAAACCAGCACGTGAGAAGAGGCAAGGGTAACGTCATAAAATTACATTCAATGGCACTAGTAATATATAATGAAGCAATAGTCACTAATAAGTACTTACAAGATGTGGCAACAACGCATATCTAATCAGTCAGGGTTTCTCCTAGAAAAAACACATTAAAAGGTAACACTGCAAAGTTCCCCGGGGTGTACAGGACACAGAGTGCCAGATGTCTTAGGTGAGTAGCATCTTGGTAAAGGGAGGAGGACATAAAAGAAGTTCCTGCTCCATGTGAGAAAGTGTAAAAGAAAAGGTGTGAGGGTTTTCCTGAGAAGTGAATTCCGGACTGCTGCGCATAGCTGTGCGGCGCTACACCCCATACATAGGAGCATGAACAAGGGACCATGGGATAACATGTTAATGTGGGTATGTTATACTGTATAATATATACTGTATGTATGGTGTCATACATACAGATTCACTGACCTTGGCCCAAGGTAAGTGAGAAGTTCTTCTTTCTGACTCAGCACTTTGTCAATCATAAGCCGTCCAACAGTTTATGACCACAGCTAAGAAACTGGCTGCAAAAAACACAAGCAAAATGAGATTAAAATCAGTCTTATGGAAGGAAGAGACTGCCATGTCCTACATGACATTTGCTCGGGCTACGACCTTTGGCAGAGCACCCTGGGTCCTGTGCGGGGCTTGTTTCACAGGCTGGCTCTGCTGTTGCCGCACTTGTTCCTACACAAACAACTGCAACAACATAAAAACATGTTTCTTTTCATGATGCTGTGCAGAGATATGCCACTTACTGTATTTTTTTCATAGCTGGTTGTCAGAAGCTTAGGAAAATAGTGATTTGTGGGAACATAACCTAAAAATGTAGCAGCAGCATTGAGAATGAGGTCTCAATGGGAGGCTGCATGGTGGCTGACACTTCCTCTCCCTCCCGGCACGCATGGGAGGATGTAGAGCATCGCCTCCTTGGGCAGCGATAGCCACGGTTCCCTTACTGCTGCCCTCCGCCTGCCCCTGCCAGGCTACAAGGTTGCAAGTCTGCTTTAGGCTGAAAACACCACAGACAAAACCTGGAGTTTTTACTGGCTGTGGTGCTTGCTTCACGATGCAGCAGAATGGTTTCAGTGAATTTAAACTCTTCCTCTGCTATGAAGGAAATTAGAAAGTAATGTAAAAAAAGTGAATCTTTCTAATGGTATGGTGAATCTCTGTATGGTTGATTGATCCAATTGATTCAAAAATCAATGAGAGGCATATTAAACATGTTCGAGGAAAAGCTAGAGCTCGCTCTATTTCCACATTTTTTGGATACTGTTCTCTATTGCAATTAAGCTTTATGTGTCAAGCTGAAAAAATATTTATTCTTATTGTTTTTATCTCTAATGGAAACTGAGCCTGGAGAACCGTGTCAGTAAATAATAACTACAGCACACTATATTTACTCATACAGTCTGTATTTCTCCCATAGCAGTCTGAAGAGTTCACCAAAATCNTTTTTTTTTTTTTTTTTTTTTTTTTTTTTTTTTTTGGTTGGCTGTGCATGTTGGAAGATCAAAAAGATCTGATAAAATGCAGATGCAGGCAATTTTGTTTTAATCTAGACCACATAAGCCACTAGCAGACAGCACACAACTATTTGGAAATGTATGATTTGTAAGCAGCTTTAGAGACAACGTATACCAGGTTGCACTGTATGGCTGGCCATTTTCCTCTTGCTAAATGATACAGTTCTGAACTCGTCCTCTCTACTTAAACAGGGAATTATAGTGTGTAGTTGTACTGTCTCAGTGGCTGGTGCAGCATTGAAGGAAAAAGGCCAGATCACATGAGCTGCTCATTTCATTTTCTTCCTTCAATAGAAGTTTGCTCTAACCTTTTATCTCTTGAAATACTTTAAAAGAGTTTAGTTTTTACATAATATATTCCTCTTTAGAAAGATAATGGACAAATACTAAACACACAAAAAAAAAAGTCAGATGAAGCAGGGACTCTTGTTTCAAAATACGAAATAAAAGCTTCAGGTTTTTTTATACACTCAGGTGGAGATGTTGCCATTGCAGAAGTACTGTCAGCAAGAATATCACAATTCTGGGAAATGCCATGACTGTTGCTAATTTGATTCTTTTTTTCCCTAACACAAGATCAGTCAGTGTTTTGCTGCTGTTCTTTTTTCACCTTAAAAGAAAGTTTAGGTCAAATTTTCAGAAACAGCCTTTGCACATGAGTTTTTCAAGCCCAGATATAGGTCAGAAATACTGTAACAGGAATTTACTCCCTGCATGTGTGTGTTCTTGTGCATATGGGAGTTGATGGGAGCTGCATTATATGGCTAGCTGTTGTCTTCAGGGCTGTAATGCAAGGCTTTCATTTCTTCTGTGCTGAATAAATTGACTAGTAGCAGTACTCACAGCCTCCGTTGGGCTAAATGAGAGCAAGATACTCCTCCAAGGCAGTGCTAGATCATTTCAAGCAGAGCAAACACTACAATGTATCTTTTCTGTTCCTGCACTCACAAATGCAAGAAGAATAACAGCTGTTAGAATACAATCGGGGTGTGGGGGGGGAAGCTGAAAAAACAGATGTCATGTCCCTATGAGCAAGTGCTAGGAGCTTTATTTTGGCCGTCAGGCAAAGAGCTTCCCAGAGCTGACATATAGATGTGAAAGAAAAGGAAATGGAAAGGGGAAAATCCTGATCACATTTACACCATTCAGCTTCACTGGACTTCTTTTGATGTACATTGATAGAAACAAAAGCTGTGTGTGTCTCTGTGTAGATATGTCTTATATCCAAGACAAAATATACCTGTTAGAGCCTTTGCTAGGCTGTAAGGTTCTTTAGATCACAGTAAAGGAGGAAATCCATGCCCTTAGATTTGAAGGTCCGCCAGCAGTGGATAACAAGGCACTCATAGCTGAGAACACAGAATACGTTTTTCAGTGGTTCCACACTCCCACTTCAATATATAGTTAAAGAGAGTTTAAAGTAATCATCAGAATAGAAAGAGCTGCCAAAATGGCCAAAGGTGGCCATGCTGTGATGTGACAAACCGGGCACTTAATTTAGGCCACCGAAGATTGGGGCTGTTCACCAGTTTATTGCTGTGTGTGTCTATCCCACATGATGCAGAAACCTTCAGCTCGTGTGGTATGTCCGTATGACACAGTACGAGGTCTTGTAGAAATGCTCACTCACAATTACAGGAAATATGGAAGGATCCTGGCTATCTGGTGGTACGCTGTAATCATTTGGATTGGTGTCACCACTGTGAGGAATCAGCTCTTGGGGAGAGTGCAGCAAAACTGAGCTGGCTGGACTGAGTCCCCGGTACATAGGGGATGGGGACCCCCTCTGCACCGCTTCTGCCCTCCCACTGTGATTGTCAGTCTCCTTCCTATGAATACCACCGCTACTAGCCATTCCTTATCTGTGCACCTGATACCTGCCAAAAGCTTTGCACTAGAATCACTGTACTGCTGAGGTCTGGCAGAGCCTTCCGCACTGAGGGGAGGCATGAAACGGGTGTTCAGGGCGCTCCGTCAGGCTGGTGCATTTTTGTTCTTTCACCAGAAGCTCTGCTTTAATTTTGACTGACAATGAGAGTAGTTCATTGCTTCCTGCAGAACAAACGAGTGTTTCTTCAGAGAGCCAGCACAGCAGTGCTGCGTGTGTTGGCCAGCGGGAAGTGTCGAGCAGCAGGACAAGTTCAGCTCTCTCGCAGGGCTGGAGTGCGTCATCCCCCGTGACGCACACTTCCTCTGGAGCCCACTCCACCTCGGAGCGTCCTTTCAGAAAGGCTGTGTGAACTCCACCAACACAGGCAGGGGGCTGCCAAAAAAAGCCATGAACTTCTCACTTTGGGACAGAAACAGCATCTGCTGAATATTTTCTTGATTCTGAACACTGCAAGGTCTGCAGTTTTTAAACAACTGTTTTATTAGAGGAGGGGAAAAGTCTTCAAATCTTTTGGGAAATCTCCGGACAACGATTTCCATTAATATTTTTTGAGGAAGGCTTGAATCCCTCATTGACTGGGATAACATTCCCATAGTGTGTTCCAACTTCTGCAAAACCCATTAACACAGACTTCTTTGAGCAACACAGCTCTGTTGGCCAGAATACAACATTGCCATGCAGAGTATCTAACTGGCTCCATATAACTTGAATGTGTCACAGAAGAGTTGGAAGGGGACCAAAATCTTTTACCATGTTCTGCTTTACCTTTAGATATGAGATCAATGTGGGATTTGTTTAAATATAAAACGCTGCTTTCTTATCTCATATTTCTGCAAGTACCTCAAATACTATAGAGAAAGCAAAATTAAAACTCAAAACAATGAGTTGCATGTCCTGTATTCCGCACAGCAAAACAGCAAATGGACAATATACAATTGGAGCTTAGTCACAGCCTTTCAAGTACACAGGGTGGTATACAGGCAGTAGGTTGGCTTTCAAGCACTGCAGCCAGGTTTTCCAGAATGAGCTGTAATTTGGCGGTAAAGATTCTCAGGGTGTCACAGATACTTAAGAAAAATCATCCAGACACTGCGGTATCCAAAATGAGGGGCTACTTCTGAAAAATCTGAATGTGCTTGGTCTATTTTTCAAGTTATAATGGTATCAGAAGTGAAAAGGGAAAGGGATGATGGGGTGTCTCTGATCAGCTCCACACCCTCACGTCTTAGCAAGACAGGAAAGGCAGTAGAATAACACACAAGGGAGCTGTGGGACCATATGAGCAACTGCTGTTCTCGATGGGCCCTGTCAAAGGGAAGTGAACAAAAATATACATGTTTCTATTTATAGACATACTATGAATGCTGCAATTGTTAAGAACTTTCCCTTACGACAACAAATCATTGCCTTTGAAAATATTTTGTGTTACCTTAGATACACCAGTTGTTTCTGAAATTCAGTACAGATTTATTGGATTCCCAAGATACTCCACAAGAAGTAAGCCTGATATAAACTTACTAAGGGGTATTACAAAGAGCTTCAATCTGGAGCTCCTTCATAGCAGTGCCCCTCACCTGTGATTACCATGACTGCAGTGAATCTAATGCTGCAACACACAGTTTAACAGCGGCAGTTGACAAAAAGGCGTTGCTTAGCTGACCACACTAAAATCGACTCATTATATCTTTTCTATCTTGGCTATTGAATGTATTACAGAGAGGCAGCACACCCTTCGGTTTCCAGATGATGTAATTTGCTTCCTACCTGCATACAGAGGTATAGTATCTCAAAAGTAATTTTTGGTGCTCTTAACACTGTTCTCATATTTGCTATTAAACTCCACACACACTGGTCCTGAATGTGCTGTGGAATACACACAGCCTGCCTGTATAACTTCATTCATTCCATCTGTATATACCTATAATCATGTATGTTTTACTTAAACAAATTAGTTTGATGAAACTCATTAAAAAGAAATTAAACTGTTGTCTACTAGCTCGCTTGCTTTTCTATTCCAAACATGCTAATAAGAAAGAGACAAATTCAGATCAGATACAGTTTTCAAAGAGGTTTCCAGGCCAGATTTAAGAACAACAGAAAATAAAAATATAAACAATAATGGCATAAATTGTACTCATTTTGCTTGTTTCTTAATGATAAGATCAGATTCAGGCTGGGTTCCACATGTGTAAATCCAGAGATGTTTTATTAAAGCGAAAATACCAGAAGAATTTTATTGTTCTTTCACCAGTTATGCTTTAGAGTTGAACTGCTTCCTTTATGTACAAAGCAGCATGCATGTTATCAGTAAGTGCTTGCTTTGCACGAGCAATTAGGATAATGTCTGGAGATGCTCTTAAAGGCCACATTCAGCTCTTGGAGAAATTCATTTAGCTCATTAATGTCAGTGTGTTGAAATCTGTGAAACAATGAACTGGATATTCTGTATTCTCCAGCAGTCTGCAAATGGATTGCATTTCCATAAAGGAATTATATGTAGCGATTAAGCCTTCCACAAGTTATATTTTCAGGAGCAGTAATTTCTCAATTTCAGAGTAATGTAATATGTGAACAGCACTGTACTCACTTCACATAGCCCTGCTTCTTTCTATTGCCCATCTCTGGTTAGTTACTGGCCAGGATCGCTGGCAGGGTATGACACGTACGCCATGGAGTTACCATGGTAGTTTATGCTTGGGAAATCTCTCCCACTCTCTTGGGGCAAGGAGGTGCAAGCAGCAACCCATGAAATCTTCCAGGACTATTTCATGGAGCATTCCCCTGAAAGGCTGTAATTCCAGAAAACTGCCAGTCTGTGTGAAAAATGAGAGTCTGCTCAAATATAGCCTGATTAGTCAGTCCCACTTTTAATTAAATCCTTCCATCTCCACTCCAGACTGGTTCTCTCACAGGTGGTCTTGGTTTTTTGCTCTTCTAAACTTCTGCGAACTAGCTTAGTAGGTGCTGCAACAGGCATGAGTGGACACGAGACCGGTGGATACAAGTGGACATGAGACCACCTGAGTATAAGAGCTATTTGCCAAGCAAGGAATGGGTAGAAGGTAAAGCTGTGGCTCGGTTACCCCCAAGAATAAAACCAAGAGCAGTAATTTGCCTTGTGAGCCATCACTGATGAGCTCTAAGGGATTTTGGGAACTGGCCACACCAGTGCTTTCCCTACCCTTTCTCCACAGCCACTGGAGAGAGAGGCAGAGCACTGAACTTCAGCGCCTAAGTCCTCCTTGCCTTCTGGGACAACCTCCCACCACGTATTAGGCTCTGAATTAAATAGAGGCATGGGCAAAAAAAGGTAATGTTTGCATCACGTTGTTACACACATGGAAGAAGCAAATTAGAAGGAAGAGATGACAAAACAGGGTATGACAGGGCTCTGGCTGGGACTTCCAGGTGTGCTGTCTAAAAGGCAAGATCAGATCTTTAAAAATTAAATAGGGACAATAGCAGTTTAGGTATGAGTGATCAGGGAGACAAAATGAGCTACAGGTCCAGCAATATGAATATTATGTTAACATCAATGGCCAGAATGAGTGAGAGGAAGCAAGGCCTCAGAAAAACATCAGGAGTTTTATCCAATTCATGCTGAATGCAATCTGATAGCTGGGTATTGAGGAAGATGTGTCAGAACACAGAGACCAAAATGGAGGGATGATGTCAAAGGCTATGAATGAGGGGAAAAGGGAAGACTTGTGAGTCACTGATAGACACTAACTGGTTAATCATATAAGGAGACTAATCAATTCAAAGAAAGAAAGAAGGGGAAAGGCATGGATATTAATGGGAAAAAATATTAAAGGATGGTCCAGAACATTGGGCAGTTGGAACTAAATGATCTTTAATGTCCCTTCCAACCCAAACCATTCTATGATTCTATGAACATTGAAGTAGGGATACTTTATAGTTTACAGCAGATTTAAGAAGAGCCAAGAGAAGATGTGTGCTTAGAGTGAAAACTGTGTTGGAATATCCCAGCACTCTCCATCACATCCACTGGGGCAGATCATATTATAAAGTCCACAAAACCCCCACACATCTTCCTGCTTCATTTCTTGTACCATTTCCCCAAATTACCGCAAGTTTTGTTTACTGGCAGCCCTATAGTGTTTGGCAGAAGTGGATTTTTTTCAACATACTTACTGGTGGCTGAAAATGCTTGATGTTTGTTGTTATCAATGGCAAAACACTTATCAATGGATTGGGGATAGTTCTGTCAACATGGAGGAGTGTTACAAGTCCCAGCTCATACATGTCTATCTCATTATCACAGAGACACCAAACTGAATTATATCACTGGATTTTTCAAATTTATCTGGCATGAAGAATATAAAGCAATAAAACCCTACTGTCCTAGTTAGACTAATAGAACCATAAAGACCTTGGTGTGAGCTTTTCACGGACAGATGATAAATGTATGTGGCTAGTGGGTCCTTGTCCCCTCCTAATATAGACCCATGGTCTCTAAGAGAACATCTCAAAGCCTGTGGAAATCAAGATGAATCTTTCTGCTAGGTTCAACTCCAGCCTTGGTTTCACTGATATAAATGCAGCATCTGGAAAGCATATGGAAACTCCTGTAAATTTTCAAGCTTTGCAAGCTAACTCACAAGAAAGCCAGGTGATTTATATTGTACATTGAAATACTCTGTGCTGATTTGTAAATATGAAACAGTCAAGGCTGCATGTGTGTCATTGCTTACCAGGGAGATAATTAAAAATCAGCCGCAGCATTTGCTGAACTCTGTTACCAAAGAGTTCGTGCTTTCATTTCTCAGCATGTCCTGCCTTTATGGGAAGAAATTATTCTAAACAGGAAAGTATTCTTTCTCACATAATTATGGTGACAGTGAAGTGCGTTTGTTTAGTTTTGTTTGCTTCTGAAAGCTCTAACATTAATGATTTAAATATTGTCACTGCTTTCAGTCTTTCCTAAGGAGTTAGTAAAACATTCATTCCGAAGTCACAAATCATGCATATCAGCTGGTACTTAAGGATTGACAAATTAGCTTCCAGCTCACACCATACAAGAAACTATGTTCCAGTTCCCACCAATTAGAAATAATCTGTGTGGTTATTAAAGGACAAAAAGCCTTCTGCCTCTTAGGAGATTCTTCTCTTCCTCATAAAGGAGTAAGGAGGACTTCCCATTGGTTGAGGAGGATTGGATTAGGGATCACCTAGGCAAACTGGATCCTCACAAATCCATGGGCCCTGACAGGATGCACCCACGAGT
>WAAD01017938.1:134984-178252 GCA_013389945.1 Fregata magnificens | reverse complement strand
ATCTCCATACATGTAATGACTTCATTTGCATTGAATAGCGGGAGCTGAGACAAGCCTGGGAAGGTCTGGGCACCATCTGACAGCCTGTTTTGATGTTTCAGCCTTGCCTGCACAAGTTCTTGCTGGTTAATATTTCTCATATCGTATGTGATGTGGTATGGGCCACAGAGATAAAAATTAAAAGAAGCTCACTTTTTTTTTGCACTGCGTTTTGGTGCTGTATGCTACATTGGTCCCCAAGGTGAGTTTATTCAGGGCAGTGGCAGTTAAAACCAAGACTGTTTTTGGACTGGTGAACAGCCCCTCTGAGAAAACACTAAAATCAAACCACGAAAACCCATCCATGTTCACTTCAAAGAAATACAGCCTCAGTCCAGGCATCTGTTCTGTGAAATTCTGTGAAATTTAAAACAAAGCAAAGAACTACTTGTGATCCAGGATAGTTTTACAGAAATGAATAAATGCTTTTCTCCCCTTTGTAGCCCCACACAGGAGGTAAGTAAGGCGAGCAAGTAATGCCCAGCACATGAGTCACCCCTCTGTCCATATCTCTAAAGCTCTTTCAGAGCCTTGATCCCATTGAAATCAACACCATGGGTATGCAGAACAGAAGACCAATGTAACCTTGACCCATGCCTAGATTTTTTGGAGGGCTTTTCTGGCTAGTGTCTGTCCTCAGGAGGTTTTTAGGAGGGATAATCCAGCAACACTTATTTTTACTGAGCTCAATGGTTTTCTGCTCCAACTGAGAAATATGAACACCCACATACATTTTCATTCACGGAAATTGTGTGGAACTGCTTCCTGCTTCTCATTATCCTACAGCTCCCTGTGTCTTCATTTGTTACCACTAGTATTAAATCTATGTGTATTCATTAACGAGCTAGAAAAATCACAGATGCACAGGGAGTAGGAGAGAAGTTTCTCACAGAGAACTAATGGTTGAAATGTAAATCTGCCTCCTGCTGAGATGTAAATTCAAACTGAAGTGCAGCCAATATCCTGGAAGGCATTTGGAGTCGAAGCCACTGCTGCTAATCTTATTATTTTGCCTCTTCTTTGCTGGACTGGCAGTGTCAGCACTACAACTGTATAAGTGCCAAGCACAGGAAGGAATAATTGAGTTTTTCAATTTGGCTTCATTTTTGAAGTCTTGTATGGATATAAATTCATGGGGAAAGACCAGAGATTTACATATCTCAAAATATATTTGAAGATTCAATATTTATAAAGACTTCGTGTTTATAGTATGAGACTAAAGGGAGATAATTAAAGTCGAGTCTGAGGTGTGAACAATAAGATATATTATTTATCCTGAGTTATTAAACCAGTATAGAATATATTAAATGTTGAAAGCAAGCTGTAGAAAGTCTGGAGAAACAGGGGGAGTGATAAGAAATTAAGAAACATGTCCTGTGATGAAAGGTTGAGGGGAAAAAAATGTTTCATCTAGAAAATACAGGGACATGGTAACAGTTATCTGATACTTACATGTTTGTTGTTAAGAGTCTGGTGACCTACTGTTCTCTTGTGACCATGGGGGAAGGCAAGAAGTAAATTTTAATTGTTACAGTAGAGATTTATAATAGATGTTATAATTTTTTTCTGGTGTCAGGATGGTAGAACACAGGAATGAGCTAACTAGTTCAGCAGAGAAACCTGGGCATACTTGGGGCACAATTAATGTAATCTGGTTTTAGACAAATACTTTAGAATAAGATGAATCATGCCCTGGAAATACCCTTTTCTCCCCGTGGGCTCTGAAGAAAGTCTGGAGTGACTAACTCCAATGTAGTCACCCTCGTTCTGTCAGATGAATCCCCATCCCAGATGTCCAGCTTGGTTTGATAGTCCCAGAGCACAGGGGCCATCTTGGCACTCTGACAAAATATAAGGATGTTTTTTTTTTTCTGAAGTTTTGTCAGGACACCAGATTTTCCCTGTCTCTTCCTGTCAAGCTGTAGCCCTGAGAACAAAATCATTCCCAGCACCATAGCAAAGGAGATGTCAGGACCTCTCACGTCCCAGTTCTTGACCCAGCTGTACAGCCTGCTGCAGGGTAGGGGCATTTCCACCTACCTTACACCCCTTTAAAAAACCACCATTGAGTATTTTTAAGAGGTGATCACCGAAGTGTAACTTGTGGTTGGTCTAGGTATGATTCATCCTGCTTCTGTGCCGGGACTCCAACTAAGCTCATCAACTGAGATCCCATTTTTCCTGCGGTCATAGAGTTACTAAGAGGAATTTGATGGAAAAGACAACAGAATACTGAGTTGCTAAAACACAAAAAGGTTACTAATAGTAAGATCTGTTAGACTGGGGTAGAAAATTGTATCAAAGGTAGGGGAGGAACATCAATGAATCTCCTAAAAATGGATTGGGAGCATGTTGGAATATAGGCTGCGAGTAATGCTCCCAAGAGGACCTTGAAGGCCTGGATCAGAAGTAATCTAACAGGTCTTTTTGATCATTGGCATCTACAAGTTTCAGACTACACAAAGTATATTTCTCTCACAGATCAGAAAAAGAAAAAAGACCCCCTTTAAAACAATGGTATTCAGCTCAGTAAAATTCCTGGAGGTGGCTATCCACATCTGTTCACAAGAGGTTGTTACCGTCTATTCAGTAATTAACACAACAAATTCTCATTTTCTGGGTGACTGCGATATTACAGTTTGAATACTCTGAGGCACTTGCAGAAAAAGTCCTCCCATCTACAAGTTTTTCATTTAAAGCAGTTTCTCTCTACATATCAAAAGCTGTTTTCCAAATGTAGTTTCAAGACACACCTTTATTTTTTTCAGTTTTTCTGAGCTCCTGGTGGAAAATGAATTGTTATTGTCCTACAGCCTTCCAGGATACAGCCAAGCACTTGAAGATCTGCCGTCTAAATCAGTGCAAGTCAAGGTGGGCTCTGACCTGAGTGCAGGAAACCCAGATTAAAAGGGACCGGAAGGTCCTCTCCTTCTTCCTCCTCATTCACTGACCATTCTCCAGAGACTACTCCTTACATGGCTAAGAGTAGGTGCAGTTGCTTCGCAGCCTGATTTTGACAAATGATCCTTGTCAATATAGGTGCTCTAAGAGGAAGATAGAGCAATGAGTGTTTACGAGGGGGACTGGAGATGGTAGCCTTTTAATGCTGCTCAAAGGCAGAAAATCACAGTTAATCCAGTATAACCAAGCGCACATTTATAGACTGAGCATGGAGCAAATGGGACTGAGCAGAAACATGGATAGTATGTCAGCGTCCTTTTTTCTCCTTACGGGAATACGTGTGCTACACCTGCATGCTGCCAGGAGCTGCCTCCTGAGCCTCCCAGTCACTCTGTGGAAAGCTGTGTCCAGATGTAGGGAAGTATTGTTTGAACAAGGGTGTCGGGATGAGGTCTGCCAGAGGCGATGCTGCCACTTGGTGTGACTTTTTCTCAGAGACAGCGCCTAACACAGCTGGCCCAAAGATAGATGGTGAACCTTTCTGGAAGCTGTGGATTTGTGTGTAGCAGGTATTTCTGACCATTCACACTGACTCCAACAACTTTCACTCAGTGATGAACATTTAATTCCTCTCAATTCCTAACTGTTTGGTGTGCTGGGCAAATCTGGACCAGCTCCCCAAACTCCTGCCAGCTTCAGGAGATACTGAGATATGTTCTTCAGTACTGAACAGTTGGAGTAATAAGTTGTAATATTGCTTTAAACTGTTTTTCCAGAAATGCTCCCATGTTCTCATCATGAGAGTTTCTGGACTGGTGGCTCAAAAGAGCAGTGCTCCCTTATTATTCGGAGATTTCAGTAGAGGCATTCACATGTCCTGAGATGAGCATGAGCTTAAGTGGTTTGGTGGATGAAAGCCAGTTTGCTCAGCAGCATCCCTGTTGGATAAGGTGCCCACAAAGTAGACTGAGAAGGTAGATGAAAAATCCATCAATGATATATAGCACATTTCACCTATCCAGGATCCTGCTCAGAAGCATTAAGGATATATTTTAATTTCTCAGATGCAAAGTCATTCTGCTTTTAGGCATTTCAAAATCACAAAGGGCCATATGCTTTCAGAGAAACTCTTAGTGAGCATAAGATGATATCGGTGCACATAAAGGTATACGATCAGGCGGAGTTATGGAAATATTAAGAATATTGGGTCTGAATCAGAACTCACAAAAGGGTTTTATAGAGGCATAAAGCTTTGGTCCTGACTCACACAAATAAATGCCAGATGAGAACTGAAATGGAGTTTGTATTTGTTTGTATTTGGAGTACAAACACTTCAGTAAAGTGGCAGCTAATACAGTCATGACAACAACTAGAAAAGGTCGCAAAGGAAACAGTAGCAGCACTTTGTACTCAGATGCACTCCTACTCATCACTGAAGTCCTGGGTTAAACTTTGCATTTGCTTTCCTTTGTGTTGACCTTGGATTTTTAACCACTGTCCTGTGGCCTTTCTCAGATGTCCCGATTAATGTTACATTCACATATGGGGTTTTTTTTTGCAAAGTAGCACTCAATATCAGGATTTTCATAGCAATTCAGTGCAACAGGAAAAGTGTAGGTCTTGTTAAAAAATTCTTCCATCAGACATCTGTTTCCGTAGTCTCACTCTTAGTTCAATTGCCCTAAATCGTCACTTGAGTAACTTCATTAAAAAGTTAAACTTTCAAAATGTGATGCTTCTACAACCTTTGACGACCAGAGAGTTTTGGAGATATTTCACAAATGTTCATGAGTTCATGCGAGTTACAATTAGATAAGCATTACTGTAATGCTTTTGGAACAGGAGAAATGGAAGTAGAAATAGGTACAGCAACACAGAAACAGAGCAATTTTGGGGTAAATGGAATAATGCACTAGTACTGCACCAAGGTGAATTTCTTTCATTCCAAGCACAACTGAACTGAAAACCTGGGAAACTCTGGCCCTTTCTTTACCCACTAAATAAAACTTTCCACATCACCTTTAAATGGGATATTTTTATTGAAGCTATAGAAGACTTTGCATGGAAATGGGAGATGCTAATCCCTGAAAATTTGTCACAGTCAGACTGGAGGCACAGACCTGAAAAGGTAGCAGCAAACATTTAAAACCTAGAAAACACCCATAACAAGCAGAAATTAACTCGATTTCTAATTGTAGATGAATGTTGGGCAATGAGGAAGATAAAGTGGACTGGCAGCTAGTTAAGGTGTACTACTCCCCATGCACATAATGGTGGAACCTGATAAAAAGGCAGAGCAGGGAGTGATGTGACGTCATTTGGTATGTGGGTAACTTCGACGTTAATTTTGTAAGGCTAAAGCCAGGTGATGTTCCCAGTTCAAAACAGACTTCTGTGGTGCTCCTTCCTAACTTAGAGGTCTAACAGGACTAATAATTTGATGAGACATCGGGTGTCAGAGTGTGCAGCTATGGCAGTATATTATTCCCTTACCCTATTTCCTATTTCTCATACTTTGCCTTGAGCTGGAGGAGGTGCTGGGATGGGTAAGTGACTGAGAAAAAAAGGCATTAAATAGAGTGCTTTTAGAAAGGGGTAGGAATCTTCAGGTTTTCACTTGTTTTCATCAGAGGGATATTAAACTTTTAGTCATATTTTCTTTTCCTTTATAAATGAAGCAATATATCCTGAATCCCTGAAAACTGGGTCCCAGACTCTCCCAGCAGCTATGTGTAACAAGCCAATTGCACAGTCAGAGACCAGGCAAAAAAATCAGCCCTAGGATGAGAACTGCATAGCTGTAACAGTTTACAGCCTCCTTGCACTCGGTGATGATCCCTGATGTCAGTTAAGGAATGGATTTTCTTTAAGCATTCTGAACTGCCACAGTTCTAGATTCCTAGAAATCTTTTCTAAAATTTCCTAGGACTGCCAAATATGAACTATAAACTGGCATCAGATAAAACCCCTCAGGCTAGCCCCAGACTATGTGGGGTTGTTCTTCTGCTATGCATATCAAATTTGAGGGAAAGGATGGGTGTGGGACATATGTGCATATAGGGAGTTTTGCCCCAGCTTTCCAAAGAAAAAGAATTGAAAACCGTTCTCCTTACTGCTTCTGGAGCAATACGAACAGTGCTGGGGGCTGGTATGAATCAAAGATCAACCTTCACCACATGCATATTTTACAGCCCACTAAGTAGGTCCTTATTAAGAAATTAATGCTGCTATACATCTCTTGTCCCTTTTTGCCTTGCAGCAACAAAGTGACGCACATGGGAAACATAAATTGACAGAGACTACAAACAGCAATGTGTCTGCACACTGAAATGCTAACTTTTATAGGCTGTAAAGACAGTTACTGCTCTTTTATGGAATGATAAGATTTGGGACCCCCTGAGTGCAAGAAAGAATAGCTTCATAAAGCTGAATAATGAAAAAAGCACAGAGAAAGCGTAAGTCTTCTCATTAACAGCCAGAGAATTTTTATAAGGTATAAGAAGACAAAAGTCCTGGCAAAAGCAGCCACCACCAGTTACAGCCACATAAACCACTCAGGACGTGGAGCGACTCTGGCCACGCAACACCCGCTGCAGGCAGGGAATAATCCTTCCAACTGCATCTGCGTCTGATGGGCTGCAAGCCTCAGCCCCATGGTTAGTCTTTGCAAAGCAGGAAGTCACAAAGCAGTCATTTGAACCAGCCACTTATTTTGCATCACGTTAAGGTTTTAAAGCATGCAGAGTGCTGGTATTTGGTGTGGGACAGAAAATAAAGAGATGCCGGTGGCACTGGGAAGCGGAATGTATCAGACTGAAGCATGCCAGGTGATAAGGACATGGGGTCAATCTTATTTGGAAGGCAATGGTAGAACATAGTATACAGAATGAATGTCATCAACATCTACCCAAAAAGGGGCCCCAAGAATACCTTTGTGGATGAGACCATCGCAAAGTGAATCTTGCCAACAGCCAAAGTTGCATTGTATTTATTGACTGAGACAAAAGTAGGATATATACAACTACTGAAGATCTGTGTCAAGACATTGTGTGCACAGCTCCAGCTGTCTCCAAAGGGACCAGATCAGGAGAAGCAAAGAACTGCATCCCTACTACTTAGAATAAAACGTGTGACACAGAGGAAACAAAGCAGAAGTGGAATTAGCTATCTTTCTTCATGCTTTAAGCAAGAATTATAGAAATGCTTTTAGCTGCTTAGAAAAGGTGCCAGTTACAAGTATGCCAGCCATACAGAAGGAGTTAGATGCCTTTGAGTAGATAACATCTTTGAAAAAAAGGATAGTAGGGAAATAGGACAGTAGGGAAATGGGGAATCTGCCAAAACTGTGTTTGGAGGAAAATCCTCTAATAAGGCTAAATTTCACGAGACATTGAGAGAGTCATCATCACTTATTAGCCACAGAGAGAGCTATGTATATTAAACTGACTACACAGCACATTTCACACATCTCAAAATAATGTTCCCGCTCCGTATGTTTTCCAGCCTGTGCATGTTTGCATCTCCAGTGCCAGCCAATTATTTGACAAAATATTGAAGAATGCCCTTCCACTTTCAATTTTGATGAGTTTGTTTATGTTTACCACTTGAGCAATTAATTCTGCACAGAATTCACTTATGGGTTTTACAGAAATTTTCCAAGGAGTAGTTGGTAATAAAAATTGCAATCATTAGTTTAGATCAAGTACTTCTCAATGGTGTTTCCTTCTTTAAATGGGAAATTGAAGATTTATCATAGTGGACTAGCTGCAATTTCCTCCTTTAAATGTTTGATATTTCCAAAAGATTACATCACTGTTGTTTGTGTCTGAACCGTCGAGTCTTGGGTGAAATCAACTTGTCCGATTTTGTATTGTAAGTTCATTTCATATACCCTTGGCAGTGTTAAAAACATGGGCTTTTCTCATGTTCAGCGAGTAAATGTAAGTCAAAGCACAGCTTCTCCACTGAGCACCTTTTTTGCTTCGGATTGCTGTGTATACAAAGCAAAGAAAAAGGGTGAAGCTCAGAGAACTTCCTTGTGAAGGCTGTCCCTGCCTCCTTGACTGAGGAAAGATGTTTATTTGTCCTTCAGGAGATTTCACAATCTGGTGATACTCTTGGATGCAAAAATGCTCTTAGATATTCACGTAGCAACAAAGATCAGGATGAGTGTTTTTTAATCTATGTCAGACTGGGAGACTGTGACCGTTTCACATGACCCATGTCTCAGTTTGAGATTGGATTACTGCTCTGCACCCTGAATTAACCTAGCCATTAAATCAGCTAGTTAACTATAGTTTGTATACAGTGGAAAGACTCTTTTTTTCATGGAATGCATTGATCTATTGCGGGTCGGGTCTCTGCACTCTTTCACCCTATAAGAGCAACAAAAGACTTACAGATTTGGCTTGATGTTTATTTGAAGAGGAGCAAATCCATACTGGACACTTTGGGAATCCCCAAACGTGTATTACAGTTTGGATCTGAAATTTGTTGCAGATTCAATGCAACTGGGGCCCTTTAACTGTGATGTTAAAACATTGATTTACATTACGGATTGCAGTTGCTTCAGAAACCATACTTGCTGAGCCCGATTAGAGTGACTGAACAAACCATTTGCAATAAAACAGACCTTTATTGTTTAGTAAAATCTCACCCAGTTTTCTCTGTTTCTTGTTCCTCGATCTGGTTTTAAAAAGTAGTCTTATATTTAGCACCACAGTTCTCTGGGTTTTCCACAGAGCAATCTGCTGATAGGATGAAGTTTCCTGCAAGGAGATGCTCTCAATCCTTGGTTTAAGAACAATCATGTTCCCAAACCCTGGAAAAATTTCTTGGGCCACAAGTAATTTGTCAGAGACGAGATATAGCTAGCTGAAGTTTTTGCTAAAATCCCACCAAACACTCCTCATCAAACAGCTGCAATGTGGCAGGAACACAAAGAGACAAAACCTGTGATGTGGCAGCTACAGCTCTTCGTCCTGGAGCATGTCCAAGGCACCAGCCTCGAGGCAGTTCTGGGACAGCCACACTCTTCCCTTCCTCATATAAGATTTACTAACAAGGTCTGAAAAAGAGAGAGAGAGAAAAAAAATCGTTCTGTAGCCTAGTGTATAGGGTGTTTTCCCTGAGTAAAGAGGTCCTGGCTGTTTGTGAATGACCATGATTGCTGAGCATAAAATAGTTTGGTTTTAAACACATTTGGGTCTTCCGCCTCTCATACATGACAGAAATGTTACTTGCTAGGGCTGACAATATTCAGGTGTTAAAGGAGCTCCTGGAAGAAGAAGCTCCTGGCATAGGGGAGAGAAATGCAAAGAGAGGTGTCAGCATCAAGGAAAAACCCAGGTTTCTAAACCTTTTGGCCACCCCCTTTCCACCACTGTGGTGCCACACAGCTCTATGTTGCACAGCTGACAGGCTTTGTGACTGGGGCTGGTTTAATCTTGCAACTACCTGGTATGGTTGGCAGCAACTATATTACAAGTAGATGCTATTAGAAGTATGAGAGCCACTAGCAGCAACACCCATGGGGGTATGTAGACACATATACAGGCATTTGAAAGCAAATTGGGGGGAAAAAAAAAACCAACCCAACCAACAACAAGAAGTATCTTTTTTACATTCTTCCTCTTTCTTTGCATGAACAGTAGACAACTGCGTTTTCCACAACTGTTTAGCAGTGGCTTTCCTCTCGGAGAGTCGTACATAAGGTTGTTCTCAGCAGGGAAGCTGCAATCGCAGTAGTAGAGAATCCTGTTTAATTGCACTGTTTCTGACACAGAGCTTATCAGAACTGATTCCCACCCCCCTTCCACCCTGAGACAAGGCAGGGGTGCCCTTAGCACCTACCTGGTGGCACAATGGCATAATGAAGGCTGCCTTCTATCAGGTCAAGCCCCGTAAAGGCAGATTGCAAGTACCTAACAGAGGCATGAATTTATGGCTTGGAGTATGTTTTGTGAAGCTCCGACTTACTGAACTGGGTCTTAACTAGAAGTGGCATTTTATTCATGTGCCAGGAACCCAGTTCAAGACTTCTTTTGACATTAAATTGTTTACTATTAATCCATCACTTTTATTTGCCAGGCTGGCTCCTGAGCAGGGGAATGAGCACCTCAAAAACTCTAAACCAGAACATCAGAACAAAGCAGGCACTCAACATATGGGAATCCAAGGCAGAACTCTATTATATGGAGTATCGATGTTGACGTAAAACTCTTTGATCCCTTACTTCCACAGCACGTGAGCTGCCATGGACTCAGCAGACAGCAGATGCACTTACTAATTACTACTAATTGCTGCTGTCTAGACACCATGTGAAGACTAAACTACCGGCCTTGTTTTCAAACCAGCAAATACCTGCATCCTATTCTGGTATTATTCTGGATCACTGTGTGCTAAGTCACTAGTGCTGAGTTTGCATACAATAATGCCAGCAAGAATAACGGCTTGCATCATTTTTGCAGTAATGTGGACAACTGCATAAAGTGAAGAGAACTAGAGAGTCAAGCCCTCTGTTGCTAATGCCATTAATTTTCCTTCATCAAATCCTTGCTGTGTTTTTGTTAGTTTGTACCACAGGACCAAGTAATTTTCTCCATTAAACACTCAGTCAAAAGTCTACAAGTGACAAATGCTCACAAAGGCGGCTTCTAGCATGTGAAAACCTCACAGAGATTTTGTGGCACAAAAAATTTTATTCAACCTCTTTAAAAAGTGGATCATTCAGTCTTGTTTGGTTTCTTTCAAACTGATACCAATTTAAGTAGAAAATGTTAACACCTGTCACCGTGTTGTAAAAAATCTTGTGATTGCTTTCACAAAGAAAAAAATACAACATGGACTTTCACAAAGGTGATTTTTTTTTTTTTGCCATGTTTTTCTGGAAATAGTTTGCGATTGTTTCGAAGTTGTGAGATTGTAGCCATTCAGCCTCTACTCATCTTTCCTACAGAGACTAATATACGGATGCAAGCATTAAGAAGCAGCAATAACAAACAGTTTAGACAGGGCATACCTATACAGTGTCTACCATCTTACCTCCACTGTGAGTTAGTGCATCTACCATTGTTCTGCCTTATGGTGTTTTCTCCCTTTTTAGCTGTCATGAAAACTAAATGCAATATTTCATGCATTAGATGGACAGCATTTAAAAGGATCTGTTATTGGCACCTGCACAGGAATTTCCTACCTGCATCACACTCATCTTGCAAAAGAAAACCTTCCAAATGATGATGCAAAACAGAGAAGGGTTAAACTGATTAATGGAAGTAGCAAATGAAAACAGAATAATGTGGTAATATGTGGAAATGAAAGAAGTAGAAAATAGTTTTTGGAACAGTAAAAAAATTTATCAGGAGGGGCCAAGTTAATGTGTTGTTCTTTCCATGGAAGTAGAGATTTTTTACATCATTTTTCTTCCCTAAATGGGAGAAAAGATGTCATCAAGAAACAGTACCAGAAGCCAAAATGAGCCTGAATTTAAACTGGAATTATTGAAACCAAGGTCTTTCTTAAAGTGTTAGACTGTCGATGTTTCCATTTCTGCAGACTGCACACAAGGCTTGGATAAGGGCTAACAAGGAGATACTAAGGCCTTGGAGAACAGTATGTAGTATTACTGTTTAAACACAGTTTTGAACTGAACCAGCTGACCCAAGGCTGAAATGATCTGAGTCAGCATAGATTGAGGCAAACCATATCCAGCAACCAGTCAGGCAAGCACAGATAAACCCTGCTTCGGGAAACAGTGCAAGCTGAGCTGTAAGGTTTCATGTAGCCTCTTTTCAAATCGCCCAGGAGAACCAGGAGAAGTAGCAAACTGGTATAATCAGTGACAGCCTCCTCTGACAGTACCCCTCAGCCAAAATATCCTCATTGCATGGCATGTCTATGTTAGTTAGTCTTGCCTTGTCACAGCACAGCCTGCAGCCCTTGGCTTGGGCCGTGGCTGGAGGCAGGATCTGTGCCCCAGACTGGCACACGGCATCTGCATGCAAACATGCACCGTGTGGAGAAGGGGAGAGGAGGTGTCCAAGGCGTCAGTTCCCTATACGTGCTTTCACTCCCTACTGTCATACCTTCAATACTCTTTTTTCCCCCCTCTTAGCTGCAATTACAATTACTATGAAACATTTTGACTTCCCTGACTAGCTCAGCATTTGGAGGTTTGTAACTTATTTGAGTTAGTTAAAAGGAAAAATTGGTGAAAGGACATGGGATTTTTGGACACAAAACCCCCCCTCTATTTACAAGAATAAACAAATTCATACTTTCCAGGGCACACAGGGGACCCAACATCCAGGAACAGCTTTACAGCTGATGGCTTCCTGCCTCCTTAAGAGAAATCTGACCCAAATGTCCTTTGTCAAGCCTTTATTTAGTGCCAGACTGGTGTTTTTCCAGAAGTTTTGAAAAAATTTTCTCTGTCTTTGAAACGTTGTGCCTTTCTGACTTCTATCCTTCTCCCTTCTTCAAAATGCCTTGTCAAATCTCTTCTGCCCAGACCATATGAATTTGTGAACAACTTCCTCTTCGCCATTTGTTTTGGTTGGAATTACATATTTTATTCTCTCCTACAGCTCTCTGAAATGCAGTACATAAAAAGAAACCTAGCACTTCGAAATAAATTCAACCTACTCAATCATTCTTGAGACCTTTCTACTTCAGACCAAAGTGCATTTTCTCTTGTATTTCCAAACATTAGCCCACATTCCCTTAAAAACAACCAAAAAAAAAAAAAAAAGATCATGGCTTGATGTTCAAGTTCACACAGTCCCTCTGTCCACAGCTGGCCTCTCTCCAGCTCTCACAAGTCCCAAGACACATCTTTCTTACTCTTGTTCTTAATGTTTCCACTGATGCCAGGTGGCCGTTCTCTTCTCCTACATGTCTCCTTGGGAGAACTGGGCTTTCCAATACACAATTATGTCCCTCCAAAGCAAAAACATTCCTCAGCAGCAATCATAAGGAACAATAAATCAGAGAAAGAAACAGGACACAGGCTGTACTCAGGGTCTGAAAAGGTGGAGAGTAACTCTTTACAAAGGACAGAAAAATGGCATTGGACCAACTGCGTTTGGTCAGTTATATAATACTCGGTAATTTTCTTATGAATAAATGTTTTATTGTGTTTCAGTAAAACTCAATATTTTGTAATATATGTCATCAAGGCCATTAATTGCTCTATAAATTCTCAGGTATCCTGATAGTCCTGGAGGCTGAAGAACCCCTCAATGTTTGCTAACACAATTAGGAGGTAGATGAGGTTACAGGGTATTTGAGAGCATACTAGAAGACTATGAAGAAGTTTCCTAAGTACTCAAGACCAGTAGACCAGAAGTTATATGTTTTTTCTGCCTCTGTGTTAGCACTATGAAAAAACTTCCCTTGACTGCAGGTGTTGTCCTTTACTTGCTATAGAAGGGAGGGTGTACTGAGCTTTCAGAAGGGCTTTATATGGGAGAATTAAGAGCAAAACCAAATTAGCTCTGCAGGAGAAGAGAGCGGAGAGCACTGCTGATGGGAAGTCCTAAAGACTGGCAAGTGTGCACTTGTCCTGAACTCAGAGACAACCACAAGATGACTTGCTGAAGCTGAATTTCCAGCTGAGCTTGAGGAGGTATTTTCTTGTGACCTTCTTGGCTGAAACTGTCTGCAGTCACAACTCAGCGCTATAGGATCTACAAACCTGAGGTTGCAGCAGCCGTCATAAATCAAGGCAGCCACTGGCAGAGGACAGAAGGTGGTTGTGTCTTCCAAGGCACCCCATTGCTGCACCCCGCTATGCCCAAACTACTGCCATAATTCACAAGTGTATCAGGGCAGAGATGATTTACGTTACAAACGTGTCATTTGGAGTTCAGTTTTGTAAGCAGTTCAAGCAGCACCAGCAGTGACATTGAGGATAGTCAGCTCAGATCAGATTCTTTCACTGAGAAATTCCCCGGCATCTTTTCTCACATCCCATAGAAAGCAAGGTCCATTATGCTAGCCCTTTGGTTTCTAATTTTCTGCAAAAGAGAATGCCAATATCCTTGTAGGAGTTAGCTGAAACATATCTTGTTAGTGGCTATGTTAGACTGATTCAGCCTATAACATGCTCAAAGCAGAAAATACTGGGTGCTGAAGAGGTTGGGGCTCTGCCACAGACTTTTTTGTTGGACAAACCCAGGGCCTGCTGCTGTAGGTACCAGCAGACCCACTCTCTCCTCAACCAGACTACATCCCAAGGGGATATGAGCTCTTCATATCTCCTCTTGATCTCAACACACAGCAGAGGTCTGCAGAGGTCTCTGCCTCTCTCCACTGCCTGTCTTGTGAAATTACACTCTTACTTTAGGAAGCCCCCGCAAGGAAACCCCCAAGCATACGACTACGTGTTAAGGTACTTAATCATCAACAGAAACTTTTTGGTCTAATTAATTAGTGAGAGCTCAACCTAGTCTTTCAATACTTTATTGACACATCTATATTTTAGCTTGGTTCCTGCTGGAAAAATGTATTTTGAAGTCGCATGCCATTTTCTTCTACAGTCCAAAAAACAAACAGACATTTTGCCCTGCTGCAGCTTCTAAACACAATTCTAGTGTCACCCAAAGGACACAAGGTCAACTAGCTGTCCCGCTTATTACATTGATATACAGCCCCAGGCCATGCCCGCAGCACGTGCTCACAGCCGGTATGAGCAGCAGCAAGGCAGGCTGCTGCGTGAAGTGTGGGACACAGCATGAAGCTTTATTTTTGGCTCGCTTCATCTTGGGTGATCAAACATCAGGCATTTCAATGCAAGACCCCATCCCTGGGTCAGTGGGGGGCAGCATGGCATGCTCCTCGCACCCAGGCGCTGCGGGATGCTTGCCCCTCTCCTCTGGGGACTGCGGGCAGTATATGCTCTAAGGAGGGACCTGACTCCTGGGACCAGCAGTTGTTAGTGTTTATGGAGGAAATTTTTTTTGGCAGAAACCGCTTCTAAGGGATCGTAGCTAATGTTTAAGCAGTGACTTTTTACCCAGGGAAAACTGAAGTACTTTACACTCTAAATAAGAGGAGAGCAGGCTAGCACCACAACAATGTGTAGGCAGGATGCAATTAGTGCCTGATTCCCAACTCCAGCCACCCTCCTGGTGCAGCTCTCCTGGGAGGAGGGACTGCATTTTTACAGAAATGCTGGCTGCCCAGAGGTGGGCCAAGGTTACCTGCCACTTCAGCTGGTGTGGAGGAGAGGAGGGAGCCACCAGGCAGCTCTTGCCCCGGGGAAGCTGCTGACCCTTGGTCAGCAGAGACCAGGGAGGAATACTGTCAGGTCAGGAAATGATGGTCTCCCTGCTGCCATGGACATTTTGAACAAATGGCTCCTGAGTTGTACAGATGCAACCAGAGATGCACAAATCCACTCTATCCCAGATGCTCACTGCAAGAGGGTGCATTAGTGGGAAATATCCTTCTTTCTTATTTTTATTTTGGTCTCTGTGAGCTGCTCTGGACACCCATTCAAAATGCAGAATTTATACAGTCCAGGGAGCACAGTGAGGAGCAGAGCACATGTCCACAAAATGATATAGTCGTGGGTGCTGTTCCCACCATGATGTTAGCCAGCTGGCCTAGATGTAGCCTAGTGTAGGTACACAGATTCAGAGAAAGCAGTAAGTCAGGATGTGCTGTAGCTAACCCCAGACATACAGAAATCATGAGTCATACCCAGAATAACCCAGAGATTATCTCTAAAATTTGTGGGTTTTGAAAAGTGTGATGAATGTTGCGCTGCTTTCATTTTCCTGCAATTCTTTAATATTTCAGATGCATTTTGATTGGATACCGAGTAACCATATGGGTTAAAACTGTGATTTTTTAAAAGCTAGGTCCATAAAGACCCTATAATAACCTGACTGACAGAGCTAAGACTTTCACCAAAAAATCACCATTGACAGTGGGAACTTCAGTACAATTGCAAAGGTTGGTAACGTTGAAATGCCCCCAGGCTTACCCTTAATGGAGACTATGACAGGAACAGCCTCCCTGAGGGTCTCAGGGTAAATATCCATGGAGAAGTCACTACGTTACAGTTATCTCCCTGCAGCACAGCAACTTCTAATATGTCAACAACTTGAAAACGACCTTTCTCCTCCAGACAGCCTTTACCCCTTTATCTTAAAACAGGGCTGGGTGTTCCTGTGTTCCTGGCTTTTTAGGAAACACCAGCCCGGACTTTTTAACCTCCCTGTCCGAAGTCTCCTGATAGTTTAAGTGACATAAATAAACCACATGCTTTTAAATCATGGCTCCAACTGCTTGGTTTTTGTCAGTACTATAGCTAAGCCATGGCTGAGAAAGCTGAGACTTAAATAAATATCCATATATTTACGAAGCTGCTGCTCCACTGATGAAATCTGAATACAAGGAAAACTTGGACAACCTTTGAACTATTGTGGCACCACTACAGTGAAATGAGATACAGCAGCTGATTTGCCTGGGGCAGCCATAAAATAACTGGCATCCAGGCCATTTGTGGTTCAGCATAATGGGTCTTTGGGTTTAGCCACTCCAGCCAAACCAGTCCCTTTCTAAATTTCCCATGTTTTTGTATTTAAACAAAGTCCAACTCTCCCAGGCCCTGTGAGGAGCAGCAAACCCGGTGGTCCTCATTTTCTGTTTTCTTTTAAAAGCTGGGACATATTGCTGTATTTACCCCCTGCCACCTATGCTTTCCCTGTACTTACTTTGCAGTCCTGGCTACCTCAGCTGTTGATCCCAGGGAAACTTCCTCTGCTAATACTCCCAGGAATAGAAGACATTTGTAGCCAAACTGGTAGTAATGCTGTGGTTGCATGCATGTTTGTAAAGTTTGTTTTGTGTAGATTTAATCTGCAGCAAAGCGACTGGGTGGAAGTTTCTGGTACTTTGAGCCGTTCACAGATGCTTTGTCTGAGGTATCCTTATCTTCACCTGCGAATCCCGGCGCATGTGACTTTCTGTTCTGAATCAACGTGAAATTCACAGGTTGAATATTCAAAAGAAGAAGAAATCTTTAATTATTTTTCAAACTTTTTAAATATTTCAGACTCTGTAAATTTTCAGCAAAAAAAAAGCTTATGTGGGACTGAAAGAGAAAAGACCTCATTCTCTCACTCCCTCCTCCTCTGCCCACCAGCTTGCCGCAGAGGAGAGGACCTCTCTGTCCACATCTGGCAGAGAGAGACATGGCTGAAAGGAACCAACAGCCAGACCCAAATCTTGTTTATTTTACAGAAGATGCTGAGCTGGGCCACCAGCAGATGTGCAGGTGTGCAGCTGAGCAGGGAGACAGGTGGCACGTGCGGTGGTGCGTGGGGCAGTGCGTGGGGCAGGGCCTCGTGTCCTGGCCACTGGCATTTTGCAGGGTGCAGGAGCTGCTTCTCTGGACACAGCCAGGCTGATGCCTTAGCACGAGCTGGAGAGGAGAGCAGGACTAGGGGAACAGCTACAGCTATACTTTGGGTGAGGAATAATCCAGTGTTGTTGTGTTCACTCCTTTATCTTCCCGCTGCTTTGGCCTCATAATTTTTAGTAAAATACTGTTTGGCAAGGCAATTGGTTCTTCTTTGTAAATGGGGAAAATTAATTAACTAGTCAGCAAGTAGTTTTCCTAAACGTCTGAAGGAGCAAATTTGACCCTGGCACTTGGAAACCCAGCAGTCGAGTTGGGACACAAGGTTATTATATCTGTGAAGATGCAGCTAGTGTCCGTGAACTGTGAACAAAGAGTTTCCAGCTGACCACTGCTTGTTGTTCTCCATTGTATATTTTGTGATATGTGGTGATGCAGCACTCTGGTACTTCAAGAAACTTTCCCCACAGCAGATAACACATTAGCTTTCCCCCCCGCCCCCCCTCATATCTTTTTCTTGCTGATTTAAGTAAAGCTTCCAGTTCTGTATGTCTTCCACTGCCAGCATATAATATCTATTTAAGGGAGTTCTGCTGCTTTCTGATGTGCTGTGAGCAAAAGGAAGCTAGCAACTTCTCATTTTGGTCAGGGTCTGCTCAGAGGACAATTTCCTCTCATCTTTAATTTGATGCATTACAATGGTGCTTTCCATTGCTGCAGTTGCGAGGCTGTTTTAACCTCTCATGCAGCAGCTCCGCTTTTGTGTAAATGTCCGTCTGCATGTTCCCCCAAGAAATGAGAAAATTTAGATGGCATGGCATGTCACCCATTAAAACGAGAATAAGATCATGGCAAATTTCAGACATATAACCCAATCAACTTTGTTCCTCTTTCTTATCTAATATTCTCTGTATTTCCATAGATTTCTCCTTTTGCCTGTGAACCACATCCTGCTCTTTTGCAAAAGTGTAATTCCTTTGACCTCAGTCTTATTGTAAAATGGAGTCCAATTTCGTGTTGCATAGTCTTCACCAGGGAAAAAAGCCGATAACATGCATTTAAATACCTCTCTCAGTTTATCTCTCCTCCTATGTATGTGCTCTTTACATACTCATTACAATATCTGGGTATTTATATTAGCTGTAGATCTATAGTAAATTCTAGTTATATGTGTGTTTTAGGTCTTTCTGGACTATCCCACAGCTGAAGAGCAATGCATAATGTAGTTCGTTGTAACTGGCAGGCCTTTGCCGACAAGCTGTCCAGACTGCTTGCATTTATCAGCAACACTGAAGCTGAGCTCTCAGAGACCTGTTTTTCTATAAGATGGAAAAAAGCAAACAAAAATTGGTTCACCAGCCTTTCAGGCCAAAGGCTGGGCCCCTTTTTTTCCTAGCGCAATGGCATCCTCAGTTTGCTTGGAGTCTTTGGGCATTACTGCAACATAAACATTAAGTAATGATAAAAATACAATAGGAGAATAAAAAAACAACGACGTATAATAAGGTCTTTCCTCCACAACAAAGGCAGTAAATATCCTTGAAGCACTGTGAGAAAGACATTTTCCCACTGAAAGATTCCACAGGAAATAAGAAAAATCATCAACATTTTGACATGATTGTCTAATTGAACTGTTTCTCTTTGTATGGGAATTTAATGAGTATTAAAAGCATTTTGGTTTGTTAGTATGCAACAGATGAAACCAAAGACCTTGGTGACCAGCCCTCAGAGCAAATATTTGCAAATGTTAAGGCAGCAAATGAGGTGTTACTTAAATGAAAGCACTCCAAAAAGTCTCCCTAAATGTCCCAACTTTCCAAACCCGTGGACTGAGGATTAGCTTGAATTAATTATAAACTTCTCCCTTATTTTTCTTTTCTTCCTTGTGATGGATTTCTGGGAAGACTAAGGGGTCTCACATCCATCTCCACTAACTCCAGACCCTGCTTGCCCCTGTGTACACTGGCAATCAGACACAGCATTGCAGATTTGCTCTCAGTCCATGAGAGCTCGGGAGAGTAGATGGGAAGAGCAGGGTCTAATTTGCAGAGCCATGGGAGCCCTTGGGCTTTGGCCGCTCTTCCCAGTGTCCTGCTGTAGGTCAGGGTGCTCCTGGCTAACACTAGTTACCTGAAGACACTTGTAGCACACAGATGTCTGCATTGCCAACTCCCGTGCAGCTCAGTGGAGGAATGCTGTGTTTCCCTTTATGCTTAAAAAACATATAGGAGCACTGGGAAGCAGGCAAGTGGCCCCGGAGTCCAGATTTAAAACTTGGGGATGGATCAATAATGGCATTCATTGCTTAGAAACCAGCATTAACACAAACCTCAGACACAGTAAAAAAAAATAAATATACTTACACAATCAAAATACAGACAACAGAAGCTTTACAGAAACTTTAAAGGCCAGTAAAAAGAAATAAAAACATAATTATATCTATCTATACTTCAGATCAGCTCCAAGAGACTTCAACCCTCTGCCTCTCAAGGCACTTACCTGAACTTACTGCTTTTTTTGTGCACACTCTTGTTCTCTGTACCTATAAAGAGACGAATCAGATACAGGGAATATTTAACGGTTACACAAACTTCCCTGATGTTGCATTCCTCTTTAAATCTGTCCTTCCTATCCCTGAATGAGGCGTACAAACATAATTCAGTCAAGGTGTTACTTTTAACCTTTTGCTTCTGGCTAAACACCCCTCACCTCTCTCTATCCGTGAGGTTTATACAAATGCCTCAGGCACAGCTGGCCAAAGCCATCTCCTGCCCAGACGATGGCTTTCTGATTCATGGGGAAAGCGATCCAAAGCACAATTCAGCTCTCAGGGCACTGTCTCAGGAAAATGATTGCATTAAGAATAACTCTTTTTTTTTTTTTTCCCATCTTCTTTTTTACCTAAATGATTTCCACAGTGGGGTTAACCCCTCAGCCACCCAAACATGTGCACTGGCATGGCTGCTGGGCCAGGCTGTGGAAGGAGGGAGTAGGCAAGGACCAGCAAGGAGGGGGCAGCAAGTGGGAGCTGCTCAATCCAGCCCCACAGCCTGGAGAAAAGTCCATAGATATGTGGCCCCTGAATGCAAACACTTGAAATGTCACTGCTCCCACAGGCCCCCATACGCTCCATGAGCACAGCAAAAGGAGCAAGACTTGCAAATCACTGTTAGCTCTCAGCTGAGAGCCCACAGCAGTGCTCTGATACTCTGAGCTAGTCTCTGCGTGTCCCCTGCTCTGTGCTACGAGGGCACTGGGACACTGCACTTTTCCCCAGCGGAGACCCCAATGCCATGGATGCTGTGCATGAAGCTCAGTCCTGCAGTGAAATCTGTGTGTGGCCTCTCCGCTGACACAGTATGATGTGTTTGCATTTATTCATCAAAAATATTGACACTCAAGGCAAGACGTTGCTGGAAATAGTTTTGGTTAAAGGTAGAGGTTATCTTTAGCCAAGTCCTTTATCAATTTAGATTCCCACTGTTTCAACAAAAGTTTTTATTAACAGAACAAACCAGCAGCCATTACTGAAGACAAAAACCAGCTCCCATCCAAGCACCAGAACCAAATATGTCAACAGCAGTACAGTTACAAGCTCCTATGGATGTATCATAATGTATATTGATGGCTATGTGCAAAATACCTAGCGGAAAAACTGTGATAATGAAAGCAAAAAGATGGAGGGATGTAAGGATGGATGCAAGCCTGGGGCCAGCAGAGTTAGGTGGGCTGTTCCCTGACCCTTCTCGTGCAGCAGGGTACTCACACTTACACAGAAATGTTATGGAAGTATTGCTTGGGTGCACATGGATTTTCATGGCTGACTTACTTCACTGTCACCCAGTTAAAACTTCAGTAAAGCAATGAAGCCAAAGAACTGCATTTTGAAAATAAGCATAAGCAGTGTCGCAAACTAAAACCTCAGAAAACATATCCAGAAAGGATGTGGTAAACATCTGTCAGTCTGCATCCTTTTAAAAAAATACCCAGGGGAAGTACATTTCGTTCCTGACTATGCATATTTACCACAGGCTTAACCTTTTCATTGAATAATTGAGTATCCTTCATATTCTGAACCAGATGAATGGTTTGGGAGAGTTGTTAGGGAGATTAGACTGCTTGTAAATAATCCTGGCATCCATCCATTCTGTTCTTCTCTCTAGAAAAAAAGTCCATCAATGAAGGCAGATCACTCCAGAGGGACCAGTTTCAGAGCAGTGGTTTATGTAGCCACAGTTGTTCAGGAGATGTTGAATCACTCAAGGAAAAAACTAGTTGCTAATGACTGAGAGGTATGCCCTATATTTATTTCAGAAGATTTTGGAGCAACCTAGCAGTCTTTTCTCACTTCCAATGTGACCCACACTGCATGTAAAAAAAGGAAAAGCCATTAAAATCAGTAATTAAACATCATTGCATGAATGCTATTAAGCATACCTACAAGAAAGGATTAAGGTTGTTTGGATTTCTATTAAACTTAATATTAGCTGAAAACTTCCTGTCTATACAGACCATTATTGTTTGACAACTACAACAGTCCCATAATATACTATACCCGAAATTATGTGGGTATATACTCTCCAGCTTGACACCATTTTAACATCATTTGTCTTTGAAAACTGAATAAGGCCGTATGCCAAGAGGACAGAGGTTACAAACCAGTGGAGGTCTGTAAGTCTCAAGAGGGTGGTTTTGTCCCTCCAACCCTATTTGGTCTGCAACCAGCCTATGTTTAAAAATCTTCTGCTCTACTGCAAGATGAAGTGATCATTAGTGAGGAGCAGGAGAGGAAGCCATTGTCCAGTACCTTAATTATACTTTGCATTTTGTATAATTTAGGTTAGGGTTTTCCATACATTGGAGAAACACATTTTGCATTTTTTAGACCAAAGGAACAAAGAAGTGGCATTATAATCTAGCTAATTTTTGGACAGCTAACTGAGGTACCTAAGACAGATGCATCACCACCTGAGACTGTCCCACTATGGTTGGTAAAGAGAGAAGTCCTACAGGAAGGCTTGTTGACCAGCTTTTGGGACGTGTGTGTGTGCCTGCATATGTATGTGTGACTGTGTCCCTCTAACTAAATGGCTTCCCTCCCAAACCAACCACCTCAGCTAAGTGCCTAAAGTGGCAGGGGACAAATTCGGCAGTGAGGTATCAGTGGCTTTCCTGCCACGACAGGGCTAAGAATTACATGTAGAGAAGTATTGGCTTTATATTTATGTACTTGGTAGCCACTAAGAGTCTGCAGAAGGATGCAGACATGGTTTGCAGCTCTGTATTTATTTCTCTACAATACTAAAAAGTTAGGACCTCTTTTTATACTAAATGAACCTTCACAGCCATGATGTATGCTTGCAAATGACATGAGGTCAATTAGTCTTGAGAGGAGAATTTGCCCAAATGACTGTAGGTGTATTGTAAGCAACCAAAGCCTTTACTTCAGTTTTGCTCTTAGCAGACTGGAGCATGATGAAAGATGTCAGGCATTCTGGGCCAACCTGTTGGGCATTTCTGTGCAATCATGGCCAGAAGTACAGGATTTGATTCTTTCCAAAATCAGCAGTCAAAATCTGATCATTAGGATGCATTCGTCTGTGTTATTCCCCATAAGCATGTAAAGAAACTAACACAAGATTGCTCCAGGAGAATTGGAAGTGGCTGGATGCTGTGCCCAACCAGTTAACCAAAATACTGCAGGTAGAAGTAGGAGCTAGACTAGGTATGGTAGAAAGCTTCTAAAACTTTTTTGCTTTTGCCAGATACTGCTAGCATGAGCTAGATAACTCTGCTCCATCAAGGGATATATTACTTCCATGTCAAGTGATAGTGGGCAGTTGTTATGCAACAAGACAACTGCTATTTTATTACCTATCCATTATAGCTTCACAAAATACAAGCCTCTTGTACTTTCTACAAAATAAGTGGGAGGATAATAGATACCCCATGCTACTCATTTCATCCTTGTGTCTTTTTTTTTTTTTTTTCCAAGAACAATATATCTTAAACCTTTCAAAGTCTCAAAAGCAGCACCACCATGTAGGAGCAAGTGGTTTATTTATATTGCACAACAAAAATGCTTAAGCTCAGACGGACCTGAAACTGGAAGCAATGTAACCACATCAGTGCTGCTGCTCAATGAGCCTGATTAGCTTAGCAAAACAGATGCAGTTTTTCAGAACAAGGTAGTATCCATCCAATGTAGATATTCCAACTTAGACCGATGTTAGAGCCAGTATTTGCACCACTCTCATATGTAAGCATGTCCTAAAGCCCAGAGTCATCCCACCTAGCTTCAGGCACCTAACTGAGACATATTTGTTAGGAGCATATTTGCCCTAGCATGACTGTATACTGGACGAAGAGAGACAGACACTTTCCATCACCATTCAGATATGTGGCGAATTCTAAGACACAAACTCCTGTTTTACTTAAGTGCTTTGAAAATACTGTCCTTTCTTTCCGACTTCCCCAGTTTTGAACCTAGACTCAAAATTAAAAGATGGTTATAATTTCTTATGTGTGCCATATTGCTCTCCATTTATTTATCAATTTATAATATATTATGTACATTAATATAAAATAGCATGTGAAAACTTTGAACTGTCTGTGTATTCCACATGGTTTGTCACAGAAATTCGAAGGAAGTGCATCAAAAACAGAAAGTGTATTACATAAACCTTTACTCCGTGGTGCTGCCCAGGACCCAGCTTCTGTTTGAAACATTTTGTTTGACCATTTTCATTTCAGGAGCACCAAACAAAATGCCAGCTGCAGACAGTTTCACATTTCTGAATCCCAAAGGCCGATGGAAAAAACAGTCATACACAGGAGAGAGGAACACTGTGTTGGACATGGATTGTACTGAATATTTTATGCTGAAGTAATTGATGTAACTCATTTAGAGACCAACTCCAGTGCCCGGTGTTTGCATGCTGTCTGAGGGACGATAGGAGAAGAGGCAGCAGCAGGGTTAATTTCAGAGGGCATTGCTGCCGTGGGCCGCCTTGTCTCTGACCCCGAGACCAGTGTCTCTGTGCTCACGGGCCTATCTTCAGGCTGCCACAAATTCAAAAGCCCACACAGCACTTCATCAAAACATAGATCTTAATCTTGAAAAGAGAAAATAAAGGAAAAAAAGTTTTGGGAAAAAAGCTGCCGATAGGGACTTCTGCGCAGGATTGGTTAGTTGAAGTGCGGCACCGTGCTAACAGATTTGTGTGGCCCTTGGCCGGCGTAGCACGAATATACAATGCAGGCATCCTGGCAGCGCGGTCTGGACACGTTAGATGAGATAGGAGTGATTTGGAAACTGCAGGGCCTCGCGCTACTGCAAATGTGTCCCAGAGCTAACAGTGTCCAGACACCACATCTCCACCACGCTCCCAGGGCTGGGAGGCTGCAGTCGCACGTGTAGCTGTTTTAGATCACATTAATTGAAATTTTTCCCAGTGGAAATCCCAAAAGAGAAGGAAGGAAGCCTCCTGGGGGCTTCACTTACGTGTGAGTCAGGTCAGCTTACAAAAATACGAAAGGAAATTCTTCTTGCCAGGACGCCATGGAAGGAGCCATTGGGGTTTCCTGTTAAATGTTTGCTTGCTAGCCGTGAAGCACACTCCAGCCAGTATTTATGTAATGCCAGGGATTTGTATGCCTTTTCCCTACATCTTCCACAATCCTCTGTCACTGGAAGACATTTTGAGAGTTACTCCAACCTGCCTGTGTCCAAAGCTGGCTTTAGCACAAAGGGTGAGCCTGTAACATCTGTGGTTCATTCCAAAATCAAATTCCTTAAATATTTATTTCAGGCGCATTCCCAGGAAGCACAAGGCTCAGATGTAATTGCATTCTGCCTGAAATGTATTATTGGTTGGCACTTCACATTGCCTTTTTAATGCCTGAGTCCAGAGCTCATTCAAATCATAGTCCGCACACTCATTGCAAGAGCAAAATTTATTTCTCAGAAAAGTAACAAAGGTATCTCACAACATGAAAACTTGTATGTCAGAGAAACTTGAGCAAACCCGTTGTACCCTCCCCTTGCAGCCCCATGGCTGCTGATTGTTACCTCTTTTTATGCTTTAAGCTGTTTAAAAATGAAAACCAAACAACTCCTGATAACGAAAAATGAATATTTATTCTTCTTCAGACAAGACTTCTTCCTGTGCCAAGGATCACAGTGATGAGCAAAGTGGTATCATTGCATGCCCACACAGGCCTCCCCACTGCCTTTGGTGTGCACTAGCTGTACACAGAAGTAAAGAGAGATTAGTACAAAGAAGAGACCTTGAAAGCAAGCCTTAACACAGATTTGCTTGGCTGATTGCTTTTTGCCTATCACACCCTTTACACAAGGTTATGCTGTCAGATTTGATACCTGTTGGACTGTGTCTGAAGACACCTCTGGCTCTCCCTGCATAAGGAGGCACAGAGGGCTGGGCTGGCAGCCCTTTCGGAGCCAGCCCTGGGTATGTCCTCCCAGGGTGGCCAGGGAAGGTGCCCTGGCTATGCTGCCGCTATGTTACTCCACCCCAAAACCCTCGGGGTTACCCTTTAGCAACTCCCCTCCACAATCCCAGTTGGATGCCATGGACCCAAGAAGCGAAAATCTTCTCTCTCCCGCTGCAGCATGCAGCGTTCCCTGCATGGGCACTGCGCCAGGCCAGCAATTGTGCTATGCTTAATCCTATTTATTTTTACAGCACTTCTTGTAATTGTCAAAGACACATTAGATGTTTACCCTTGATTGTGGTGGTTTGATTTTGTTTGTTCAAAAGCTGCGCTATGAGAGCTAATGTAAATCAATTTTTTGCATCACATCATAATGAAAACTTCTGTCATACCACCTCAGCCAACCTGCATGCTAATACATTGGTCATTTTTTAAGATAAAACTAAAAAGGCTCAGTGGAACTGCCTGTGCTTTTATTTTAGACACAATAGGGACCTAATGGTCATAAAGGAAATCACAAAGAGAAACAAAATATTCCACAAATAGAAACACCTTGGCACTTTTCAACTGTTCAACACAATTTACAAAATACTTTGAGTGAATAAAACATCAGTTTGTAAAATATCCTCAGCTAATTTTGCCCTCAGATTAACAATGAAACAGGAACCACCCCTGATTCACTGTAGACAAGCAGTAACTTAAACAAACTTTAGAGTTAAGGCTTATTTACATTTCGTTGCCTGGTCAGTGTGAGATGTTCTGCATAAAAATTTGTTGATATACAACTTTTTATTTTATTTCAAATCAGCTGGTGTTTTAATGCATGTTATCAAAGCACTTCAGAACCGGATTTACATGGAGGCACGTGGTGAAATGGTATGGATACCTGCCTGGTCCTGCCACGAGGATGTTTGCTTCAACCCTTTCCTGGCTCGCTGGTTTATCCTGCCTGCCTTCCTCCCACCGCCCCTCTCACTCTCCTCTCCAAACACCTGCTCGCTGCTTGAGCGCCAGCAGGCACCGAGACCTGCTCTGTTCCTTGCATGCCAAAATGTCGGCAAGTTTGGGTACCCAAAGTGATGCCACAGTGGCAGCCCCAGTTTGGCCACCTTTTGCTTTTCTAAGCCTGGGGGGCCCAGGCACCATGCGCCTCTGATTGGGATCTGCAAGGCTGTCCTGTTGGCCCTCCTTCTCAATCTACTCTTTTAAGACTTTCCCCTCCACATTCCTCAAAATGGCAGCAGTGTCAAAAACTGTAGGAAGTTGGTCTCCTCTTTCCCCCTCCAAATACAACCCATTGATGTGAAGGCTGCTACCATGCCCATCTCACCTTCTCCTCTCTGACTAACCTGCCACAAGCCAAGATGGGAAGTCCTAAAAAGGAAAGGATTTGAAGGAAAGTGAAATCCAGAAAAGAGAAAGTGTCAAGATTATATTCCTGGCTGATAGCTGCTGAGACTTTGGCTTTGATCCAGTGTTGGATACCATACACAGACATGAAAAAAGAGAACTTGCACCCAAAGTGCCCTAGAAACCATGCAGCAGACTCATCTGCTCAGCTTGTCTATGCAGCACAGGATTCACTTTCACTTCTGCAGCTCTCTGCTGTACAAAACCATGGCGTGTTTGCCTGCTATGCCACTTTTCCAACAAAATTTTCCTTGTCATTGGCCTATATTCTTCATGGCACTATTATCCAAGCAAAGCATTTTTTCTCCTTTATTATTAATAACATTTAGTTTGATGTAGTCTTCTTTGCTTATTTCAATATCTCTGAAGCTATCTTTACACCTGTAGTTTGCATCTTGAGCAATTCATTGTCTCCCACTTTGAACGGCATAAACTGTGAACATGCTTTACATAAAAACCCCACATGCAACATACTGAAATCCCCACAAAAAAAAAAAAAAAAAAAAAAAAAAAAAAAGCTATGTTCTTACACAGGACATGATATTTGCAGTAATCATCACCAAAGCCTGTCAGAGAAGCGTATACCTTGTTCCCAGGTGTCCTTTCTATAGGAGGAAGGGCACAGAGCATCGAGGACTTGGTTTGCAGGAGCTGTTATAGCATTTTCCAGGGCAGTTCAATGTGATTGATGGAATTACTCAGCAGCCAGCCCACCTCTTCCTGCCACACAGTTTCCCCTGCTTTTGAAAAAGTTTTGTGAACTATAGCAAGCAGCACTCACAGGAGGCAGATATTTCTGAACAGCACCAAACCCTATCAGGAGCATCTGTCCATCTTCCAAAAGCACATTTTTTTCTGCAGCTACTCAGGTGGGAAGTACCAGCTCCTTTTTCCCACCCAAGTGCCCAGCAAAAAGATTCATAAGCTGCAGAAATAAAATTTAAGTCCGCTGCCCCAGAATGAATGGAAGAATCTCAATGCCATAGGTGTTTCTGAGCACAAATCTTCCACTTGCAATCACAAAAAGCTGTTCAGACCTTTTAAAGTTCCTGGTATCATAGACATTTTAGGATGTCCTACATAAACGTTAGGACATCTTCCATGGCAACCAAATGGACTTTAAAATAGGGAGAGGTAATAACCTTTTCTGTACATAAACAGATGTTTCTCAGCAAAGAATAGCCATATGCTTTTTATCAATAGTCCTAATATTACTCAGTAATTCCCAATGAGAATATCTGTTAAGGCCCCGGGGTGAAAGGCTAGTCCCATTATACAGGACAACAGCAATGCATACACCTAGTCCCACAGAACCACAGTATTGACTACTCACACCAAACCAGTTAGTAACTAATGAATTATAATGAGAGATGGTATATTTCCAGATGATGATTGCACTTTCCTTCACACCAGGCAGGGCTCCTGTGAAGGTGTCCATTGGGGCAGTACTGGTAGCAGCTCTGCACATCACTAATAAAGTGGCCTTTGACATCCAGAAACCAATGTGCTCCAGCTCACTGTGCCAGGTCTTCAGCCTCATCCTGCTCCAGATGCCATTTCTTTTCAGCCAAGCACAGAAGCATTTCTTCAGAAAGTGCAGCCACTCCAGGAAAAACCTGGGAGAATTTTCCCCTTGGTTTCAAACTCCTCTTCCATGTCACTCATATCACACTGGTCCTGAAGGATCTTGAAAGGATCCATTTGTCTTTGCACTGCTTTCTTAATGAAAGACATGAAGGACTAATGAATGACTGGTGAAGAAGATACTTATTCCACAGACAGTGGAAAAGGTGAGCAACACAAAACTCATGGAAGAGCAGAGCACAAGAGTTAACAGTGTATGCCATAGAAAAGGGGGAAAAACCCAACACCCTTCAAGAGACCTTTGCTACCCACAAATCCTTCTGGCTTTGTCTCTAAGAGAGAGACAATATGGTCATGAAAACTCCTTTTGCTTTGCCACACATGCACTCGCACGCACATCTCCCTCTTGCAGTTCTGCCACAATTCATCCATTAAAGCAGCCACTCTCACCCGAGTCATCCACTCCCTGTATATTTATAGCATTTATGTTATTATTTCACTCTTTTTGTGGGTGATCTCTTGAGATATACTTCCCCCTGCATCCTGTGATTATTCATGAGAGCTATAAATACACAGCTGAGTGGGTCAGCACATCCCCTCCCCCTCTCTGAAACAGATCTAATCTACCCAGATACTCTGGTCCTCGTTTTTGGAGCGGGGACCTCTTCACTGCTACCAGAAGATGCTTGCAGAGGATATTGCTGAGCCTACAGTATCTGATGGAATAAAATTAGTGAGGTGCATTTCTCCAGCTCTCCTGGGGAACAGGGAGAGAAGGAACAGATGCTTGTACAAGAAGTATAGGCAGATGTTTTATCTTTGCAGCCTCACATGACCCACACACAGCATCCGTGGGGAAAGCTTCTCGACTCTGTTATCTCTAACCAGCGGCCACATGGTTATACCTGGAATCATGCCACATTCAACAGCAACTTATAAGACACTGTGTCGTTTCTTCTCCTTCTGTGCTAGGGATTCATGCCTGATTCTCCACTCTTGTAACAGGAAGAATTCATATCAAGCAAACTATTTTAAGCCACACTATTTTAAGCTGGCCATACATTAGGGGATGTTAACTGATAGGACAAAAACCAAGGTTCAACAGACAACTTACCAAACAAGCCTGTAAAAGCATCAACCACTGTTAGCATGACCATTAGTTAATGCAGGACAGCAAATGTGGATCACAGAAATCCTCCAAACTAAAATGATGAGGCCTTTCAGAGCTTACAGTGATAGCTAGCTGCCTCACCTCATACAATTCTGGTTTCTGTTATTACAGTTCACCTTCTTATCCTATGCACATCTCTTGAGGACTGCAGGAATATGCTGAACTTCTGAGAGCAAGAGGCACAAAGTCCATCAGGTACAACTCCAAAACAAGCACTATATTTTTTCCTTCTCTTTAAATGGCTGGGAAAAAATCATGTAAACCCTTTCAAATGAACCAATTTATGTGGAGATCCAGCTGAAGGTTTGTCTGGAACTTTAAAAAAAAAATTAAAAATTGTTAGCATAAAAAAATTCTGGTTATGGAGATCTTAAGAAACTGCTTTTTAGTGACACAACAGTTGGTGCTTTCAGACTCTTCTGAAGACAACCCACTGACTAACCACAAGGAATGGAAACTAAGAGAAGAATGCAAAAGGTATGAGATGCACACACAAAAATTCAACAATGTGGGTACTTTCACTGAGACTACAAAATCAATACTTATAAAAATATGGCCACAAAGCAGATTTTGAAATCACCAAACAGCAGTCAAAATAACAAAGATTTTGTTTCCAAAGCTCACCTGTAAACTGCTGTGTGCATACATTATGGGTGAGATTTCTTAGGACAAAATACTCTTTCAACAGTATTTGTCCTTGCCCCGAGTCCTTGGAAGTCTGCTATGTGTTGAAGGAAGGTGTCACAAAGAGCATCAGACCTTTATTTCAGTCTTTCTGTATCTTGTGCTGCCCTTCAAAACTCATGATTCACAGGACATGCAGGGTGATGCCACTGACAAGATTTCATTTTTTTATGCGTAAGCAGGCTTCAAAGAGTTAGGTGCTGATGCCAGAGAGTGTGGACCCCCGGTGACAGGAAAATGTCTATCAGCTTCAGTATCTTCAGGCTGAAGTTTTGACCAGCTGTAAATCACTTCAGAGTAGAAATGCATGGCCCATCGTTTCTGGACCATAATCAAATTAATAGTTAAGAATAAGAACACTTCATTTTCTGTTTCTAGAAAGTGAGTGAGGAAATTAAGTGAAAATTGCACATTGATTTAAATGTGCAAAACTGACAGGACTCATTTCTTAAACAAATCTCCAAAGTCTGCAAATAAAAAGGAATGCTGTAAATTATTTTCCACCACAGCCACTATCATGTGTTATTTCTTTGTCTTCCAGAGCAAGGACAACTGTGTCTGCAGGCAGCACGAGACAATGACCTAGAAGAAAAGGATTGGATATAAACCAGCATTTACAGAGAAAGGGTGACTGGTATAGACACAGCTTTATCTGTATACAAGGGTTAGCCGCATGGCCACTGTCCCCTACACCCAGTGTAAGAGTACACGTGCACATACAGTTTCCAGAATTAATAGTGGCAAGGTGCTTTAACTAAGAACAGAATACCATTACTGACTTCACTGCTCTTCTCTTTGTGTCTGGTACAGGTAGTCTGTGCCTTTGTAGCCCGAAAGACTATGTCACTTCACGACGCAGATCTCCTGATATGTTATTAGCAGCATGACATTTTTGGTATGTGCACAACCTCAATGCCATCTTCCTGTGTTGACATCCACTCCTTGACACACTGGTCTTTGACTACTACCTTGTGCTGGTCCAGACCCCACAGCTCCTGGGAGTACTATAACGTCAAAGCCCTCCATATTTTTGTAATGGCAGCTTATCCATTAGCCATTTAAAATAAATACTAAAATATAAAGATACACAGAAAAGTGATATAGTAGTAAAAAAATTAATGCAGTAACTGATTTTTGTCAATGAAACAGAACAATGACAGATGCTTGTAAAAGTAAGTCTGGACTTCCCAAAAAATAAATACCACAAACATCAAACAGCTGAGATGTAAGAACGAGATGTAAACAGCTCATTACATCTTTAGTACATCATGTAAAATGTTGTCCTACATATAACTTAGGTGATTTTCTTTAGGAGACTTTTCTTTGGAGGAAATGCCAGCATCAGCAAGATTCACCAGCCTTTACAGAACTCCAAGGAAAGCTGAAAGAGCATCGAAGGAAATACAGAGAAATATGACAGATTTTAAACTGAATGTCATGTGGAGCTATGGATTCTGCTTTCTGAACTTCCCTGATGTCTAACCTGAGCTCCTGAGGCTTTCAGCTGCTTGCGGCTGAGGTATAAATGTGAGAGACACCCTCAGCGAGGGGTCCTCTGCCTTGGGGCTCATTCCCTTCCCTATGCCAGCGGGGTGGGTGGAGGGGGTGCCTAAACTCGGCGGAGATCTGAAATTGTGTGGAGCAGAAATTCACGGATGCTGAGACATATACTTGTATCTTTTACACTAATGTATTACAGCAACTTACAGTGTAATAGCAATGACAGTCCTGGTGCCAGCGAGGGTGTTTACCTCCCCTTTTCACAACCCTCCCCAGTGCATGCACAGTTATCCAGTAAAGACTGGAAGGATGCCACTCGTAACGATTCTGTCCCCACACGCTCTACATGACCATCAGCAGAGAGGCAAATGAAGGATTTGCTGTTCCAGAACCACAGAGCTCTGTATTTAAGCTAAATAAGGCTTTGATTATGCCTTTTATTCCCAGGCTTGCCAATGGGTGGGGCATAAATAGCAGTATTCCAAAAGCATCCCAGAAAATAATGTGCCCCGGGGACATACATTCCTACTTTACTCTGGAAGTGGGAGAAATTATTATGAGTAACGGTTCTCCTCAGGTGATATGTATCCACCATCTCATACATCAGCTGACCCATGAGCTACATCTAGTTCTGCATCCATTTACTCTCAGTGCTGCCAGAGACCCAGGAGACAAGGCTTGATAGACACCACCACAATTAGGCAAGTTGTTCCCACTCCAGCAGACACCTGGGGGCTTATGAGCTGTAGCACTAAAACTGACAAGATGTTAACTTTTGATAACACTGATGCTTTATATATTGCTGTCCCAGTGATTCTTAGAAGACTTTTAAAAGAGTAGCACTGAACAGCTAAGAGAAATGACAGGAGTAGGCAGAAGGTGTGGAGAGTTTGAATATTGGCAAAAGATTTGTGTCAGAGGTTTCAAGTCTAAGAGAAGAAAGTAGGCTTACAGGAATATGTGGGAATATAGGAATAATTAACATAGGAAATTGAATAGGAAAAGAAGATTCAGTAGCTGAAGAACCTGAGTTTCTGGGAAAGGTAGGGCATATGAAAAGCTGAAGTGTAAGAGAGAACAGAAAGGAGAAGCTGTGGATAAATAGGAGCCTTAAGAAATAGGAATAATACAAGGGCCATAAATATCAATGGGGATCTTTCTGTTGGCTAAAAAAACAGTCAGTATTTCACTCTATTTGCATTAATTGGTAGGCGATATATGAAAGAAAATGAGGTGTCCAACAGACCTAACCACAGGTTAGTGACAAAGATCTTTGGTAACAGAGCCCAGCTAGTGAATTTACTAGGGTCCTTCTAGCAAAAAGGATGGAAAACTCTAACGGCATGTGGTGATTGCTAGTGTGGGTCTACTGATACAGCAGCCCCAGAAAATGGCTTCACACAAAGGGAAAAAAAAAAAAAGTAAGTGTATAGCATGCAGTAAGGACATGACCCTGAGTTACGACCCTGAGAGTGTGACAGACAGGACAGAAAAGGTGGTAGGATGTCACTAAGAATATGCATTGCTTAACAGAACTAGTCACCTAGGAGTGTGCCATGCCAGAGCAGCAATAAGGCTGCCAGTATCTGACCGAGCCAGTGTGGGTGTTGCCACACAGCACTGCCTCACACTACACAGACAGACCCAAGAGGCACAGTGAAAAATACATTCAAAACTTTAAAACAACTTACCACTACTTTATGTGCAGGTATGGCATCATGTGGATACGTGTGAAGGTGTTGGGCAGCCTCACTCACCTTCAGGTTTTCTTCCACCAGCAATCCTACTCCATCCAGTGACGCTATCTGATGCAAGTGATCTTCAGTCTGGCCTGCACACCATATTGTAAGCGGGGCACTATTTACACAGACCCTTACTGTGACACTTCAGCCGTCATGTTCCATGAAACAGCAACAAACACACCACCCATTAGCTCCTAAGAAGCTCTTAAGGTCTGATTCACAGAAGGGGCACATCGTGCATCTGGGCAACCTCTTGTTTCAGTGAGTAATAACAGTTCTTAAGAATACTATGTGGTATGGGAGGAATTTATCTCCTGTATAAAGGGAAACAGATGTCGAAGGGAGCAGGACATAGGATCATTAAGGGGCTGCTGTGAGGGGTCAAGGGTTCTTTTCTGAACAGTGCTTGTTTTATACTTTTCTAAATTATAATGTTGAGTCAATATTATAAAGTCAATGCATATGCCTGATTTTTAAAATTTCTGAGCGCTCTCAACCCCTATTAGCCCTGGTAAGAGACAGAATTTCTCAATGGCTTTGAAAACCAGGTCCATTATCTCTTTTAAAATATGTTATTTCTTCTCCTCCCTTCTTCCACTTCTCTTTTCCTTCCTTAGAATCATTCTCAGCATATAAATTACTCATGGCAGAGACAGCTAGCATTTCAGTGCCTAGACTGACCTTACACCCAGCCCGTTTAGATGTAAGCCCAGGTACAGGTTTTAGCTTAGCATGCTACTAATACAAATAGTGGCCTCTGTTTCAAGTGCTTTCCCCCTGTGGCCATGTCGCATGGCCACTGTGGAACAGGCAAACTGGCTAAGGAGGGAACGTGTGTTTCCTAGGAGGTCCTGATCTTCCCAAGCAGGTCTTAGGGGTGTTGTAGGGTAGGCTGAATCCAGGGTAGCCTGAATCCAGGCTGCACACACTTGCAGGCAGGCTACAATGCTCTGCAGACATGGAGAACCTTAACAGCCTCTTTCTTTCCAACCCACTGTTACCTGGACAGCTTAGGTCTAGCCAAGGTGTCTATTTATTTCTGCTGTTAAGGGAATAGGTGTTAGGTTTCCACAGCTGAGTTCCAGATGTCCTGCTACAAATTTCCTTCTTAGCTCCTGACATGCCTCATCAGCAGTGACTTGTCCCAGCTGGTGGTAGCCAAGATGTAACTGGCCATACTGTCCCTGCACACAGCTGGTGAGCCTCAAAAAAACACAGCTTGGATTGCATTTTCTAGAATAAGCTTTGAGAGAATTTGGGGACAATTAGAGGAAACTGAATTAGCGGGAAGGTCACTTGTTAACTGAATAAACTTGACGTGGGACACAACCACATTGTTTTAAAGCATGGCATACCACAGGGCTCTGATTCATGACCACTCATGGGCTCAGCAGAGGTGATTCAATGTCAGGGACCTGGGGGCACTAAACATTGCAGAAGCTCACCTCCAGCCCCACCTCCTGCTGTCCCCTGGCCACGCCCAGGGTGGCCATGGCCCCATGACGAGCCACTGCTCTGGCCCCTGCTCAGACCCATGGGCGAGGACCCGGCCACGTGGGGCAGTCCCTGGCAGGGCAGCCCCTCTCTAGGCTCCCAGACATTAAAGATGTTGTCGTCACAGCTTGACCATACCTGCTTGAACAGCTCTTGCAGCCCCTTGCAAAGGAGACAGCAGGGTTGATGCTAAACCCACCCTAACCCATGGCGCTCCCCAGCCCAGGGTACAACATGGTCGCTGATGGTTTAAAGCAACAGACCAAGGTGTAGACTGCCTTTATGGAGGAGGTAGCCACTTCCAGGAAAATGGTTGATAAGACAACTGTGGGCAGCAACAGCTTCAGCTTAATTCAGCAGGGCTAGAAAGTATTATGACAGTTAAATATTGCACATCAAGCATCACAGTGAAACAAAGTCCATTCTTCCAGCATTGCAAAAATATTATTAACATTGTATCAGTACGAACTCAGGGGAAAACTTTAGCTTCTTGCTTTGTGCTTCTTTGCTGGCCCCAAAGAGGTCCATTTGCAGCAAGACACCCCAAGAACCCAACTGTTGCCGAATTCATTTTTCTCTGGCTTTTTTGCTTGCCCCAGGCCTTCAAGACTCCTAATCTAAACAGTTGCATCCTTCCCTGATGCAAAGCAGTGATGCTTCAGTGAATAAAGCCTGCCACGGTACATGATGGCAGAGGGTAGCCAGGGAACCAGCTCCGTGTTTTGCTTCAGTGGAAGGAAACTTTCTTGAACGGTACTTCAAATGCACTGAATCATGGGGGGATCCAATTGTCTCTGAAATTAAAACTGCCCCATTTACTCTGAAGACATTTTACCACCAGTATCATGGTCTTGGCAGACACTTTGCTAGCACTTTTTGAAAGCCTTCAATCTGAAATCCAGAGATTAAAGTTTGCTGCTTTGGCTCAGTTCTTGACCAGGTCTCAGATGGAAAGAACTTCTTTTCCACTGGCTAAAATTCTTGCAAAAATAATAAGAAAAACCTATCTCCTGCTGCTTCAAAACGGCACTTTGCTACTCTGATGTTCTGAATACTGAAGTTATTAAAAAAGTTTGAATGTGTTAATTCTGTATTCTATGGATGTGCCATTTTCATTTGTAAATGTGGCTGCTACTTGAACCAAGACCCTTGCCTGGCAATGAAACTATCCATGTATGTAACTCCATCTTCATTGGATAACATCTGTTTAGCCTCTGCTTGCTTACATTCCCTATTAATTAAAATCTGGGTTTTTACTGTGCAATCCATTAAAAAACCTCAAATTTATTTTAATTTTTAATCGTACAATAGTCCTATATCCTAGTCCTTGGCTAGTTTAGAAGTTCAGTCAGATCACCTAAAGTTTTAGTTATTTTTCTTTTTAAACAAAATAATCCCTACTTTTTGCCACCTTTGTGGGAGCTGAGTTTTTCCATTCTTTCAGCCATCTCTATTGGTTTCCACAGAAAAAATACGTTGCTCTGTAACCATACACACATACTAAAAGACAGACAAAATGGAGCAGTCTACTCCCATCATGTAATGCTGCGTTAGGGAGGCATAGCGCTCCTCCAGGGATGCTGTGCATGGTGCTACGCCCATGGATTTGGTGGCGGGCACCATGCCTCAGCCATGTTCTGCCCACATTTTGGCAGGGGCAGAGATGCCTGTGGCCAGGCCCAGGTCCCATGGAGGCAGCCTGGGGAGCAGGAGCTCTGCAGGAGCTGTGCGTTACAGGTGACGCTGCAGTGGTGGCATTCACGCGAGCTGCCCAGGTCACTCCGGGGTTCTCCCCCTGGCGCCCTCAGGCTCAGCGCACAGGAGGGGACCACAGCTACTGGGGAAGGGTGGGAGCAATGTGCAGAAAAGAAAGGAGGGACAAGCCTTCAGACAGTGATGTAGGCGTATGGTCTTCATGTCTGGAGTGTTGAGCCGCAGAATGCAGATGGGGAAACCCAAGGAGCTGTTTCACCGAACTCATTTCCCCTTCTCTTTTCTCCGCACTTAACTTTTTACATCACGTCTGGCTGGAAGTGCTGTGATAACAACTATCTTTCTTTTAACATGGGCAACCTGCACAGTGCTGTATGTTGAGCTGAGTCTGTCTTAATCTAACGCTAGCAACAAATATCTGGCCACACTCTAAGCATCTGCCCCATTACCCCTAGAGGAAGGTGTCACTTGCAGAAGCAGAGTTCAGCTTAGCTAAGCGTGTGATCCCAGTAGTTAATATACAATATGCAGCTGAAATATATCCTATGGGCATATATTGTATTTATACATTATATGTACAAGACTGTAACTCTCAAAAATGCCATTACAGTTATAGAAAAGAAGATGAAGAAAAAAAGACATCCGAAGCTACAGCCTCCATAAGAGCTTGTTTTCAGCTTGTAAAAAGTCAAATTCTTTCCATGTTCATCATCCCAAATAATGATCTGAGGGAGCAGAAAGTAGATGTGAATGTAAGAGGTGTATGGGTTTGGTTACTGAGGTTGTTGATCATTTCTAAGACAAACTCCAGATGGTGTATTAAAGCAATGTCAATATTTTAAGGTGCTTTGAATCAGAATATTATTTTCCAAAGATACCAAATTTAAACATATTAATTCAAATACATTATGAGAAGCTGTGATTCAAACAACATTGATAAATTGTTAGAAGTGTTGAGGTAACAGGATTTGCAAGCTCTTGGCCTCAATCATTCCTGTGGTGGATTTATAGAGTTAGTGTGTCACTGCTGCTAAAGAAAGGAGAACATGTATCTTTCAAACAAGTAGAGAAAGTCAAAAGAATTCAGCAAATACATGGCCATGAAATACAAGTGCATGAAGATGTGAAGGAAGTAATAATTTTTGAAGTTTCCAAAATCTTCTCTGCTTATACTTAACAGTGATTGACAGATTACTTATTTGATGTAGTAACCGAATTTATTTTGATCACTGCAGATTATGGCTCAACAGCATTTCATAGAAATGTTCTCTTTTTTGTTGTTTTTATTTTCTTTTCTGCTAAATCAAAATATTAAATAATTTGTTTTTTCTATTTTAATCATTTCTAAATTAAACAGTCTTGCACTAAATATTGGCTTAAAACCAAGTTGGAAGCACAGAAATAAGCACAGAAATGGTGTTACAAACAAAAATATGTTGCAGCACTTCATCACCTAGACATAACAATGCATAATACATCTTGTTAATATAAAACAGATAGCTCAGCAGCAGTAGGAAAGCAGAGAGCTAAAATATGTTATAATATAATCAGATAAATACCATACTGGTTTGAATTGTAATTTTAAAATTGCCCTGCTGCTCTTTTGTTTACATACCAAGACAGCCAAAAATAAATGACCGATTTTCCAAATGATGGAGCATTCCTTCAGGAACTCCAGGAAAGTAAATCAATGACAGACCTGTAAAGCATTGGATGAATGTCAGTATGAGGAAATTATAAACAAGGCATTAATAAAACATTTCATGAATGATTTTTTAATCTTGATAGACAGAAATTACCAAAATTTTATCATGATCTAAACAGTTAACAGAAAAAGGAGATTCTTCAAGGACTTAATTGTAACTACTACATGAGAAGGATAATATTAATCTTGAAATATGATCTGTTTTGTCTGTACAGAAACCACAATATCTTTCATCTGAGGGTAACTTCAGCTTTTATTGCATATTTATGTATTTTATCTATCTGTAAACAGAAATAACTTTAACCACTTTTTTAACTTTTAAGCATGTGCTGAAAACCCGTTTATATCAATGGCATCCATCTTTCACTGCATTCATTGGATCAAATGCCACTCATGGAAGTAAAAAAACTTTTTTTAATCATTTATTCTCCATATAATACACACAACAGAAAATCAAAGTCATGGACTGTCGTGGTGTGCTGTGAGGCCCAGGACCATTCAGAAAACTTCACTAGGTCATTTTCCAAGTCTGTTGCTTTAGCTGAGCCACCTCTCTCTGAGTCACACTGCTGACCCTTCCTCTGCCATATCCAGTGCAAATCCGCTACAGAAACCTCTCCTTTTTTCAATACCTGCAGAAGTGGGCAATAGTAATGCTGTTACCTGTGCCATGGCTCGTCCTCTTAGCCAAGACCATGCCTTCCTGCAACACAGGAGAAAAGACCCTGGACAGGATTCGGGCCATGCTAACTTTGGAGCTGGAAGTGTGCAGGGCACCTACTGCCCCTGCTTGGGTCCCCCAGCCTTCGCAACCTGAGCTGCCTTCTCATTGTATGCAACAGCCACTGACAGGCCTTTATGCCATGTGGTTTGTTTAACCACTTTTTCCCTTTCTCTCCTGCAGCAACGTGTTCCACAATTCAACTGTACACTGACAGAAATTTGTTCCCTTTGGTTTTAAACTATTCTGTCTTGGTTCATTGTGTTTTTTGCCTTTCCTCAGACCATTGATTAGACCTAGCCAATTTGCGTTTTCCCTGCAGGGACAACTTTCATAACCATTCTGTTGCCTTTTGTGCCTTTTTGTGTTTTATAGCATTCATGAGGAGCTGAAGCAACCAGAGCCACCCATGGTACTCAAGGTGCAGTGCTGAAGAGCTTAATCATGTTTTCCATTTTGTTCTTCATTCCTTTCTTAATGATTCCTAGCATTCAGTTTCCCTTTGACAGTTAATGAATGTGGGATGTTTTTGACGAACTATCCACGAAGACCTCTCTTCTGAGTGATAACACTCCACGTACATTTGTGCATGTATCATTAGAATCGTTTTTTCTACGTTTCACTTAGCGGCATGGAAATGAACACACCATTTTATCAGCAGGTCACTCTGGACCTTCAGGTCTCAGCAACTTCTTATCCTCAGTTTCAGTCTCACTGTCAAGTACCCCCAATAACATCAGCAAATGCTGTTCTGCCATTATGCATCCTGTTTGCCCACTCACTCATTAATTTCCAGGGCAGAACAGACTCCTCATCCCCAGGAAATTAATCTGTTAACCTCCTGTTGCTATGAAAATTGATCATTGTTTCTGTCCTTTACTTTCTGTCTCTTACTTGGTTATTAATCTTTTTACCACACAAAAATATGATTTCTTTTAAGAGTACTACAACAAGGTTGAGAGCTTCGTGGAAAGCTGAGTACGGTATGCATGCCTCACGGGCTGTAGCGCGGTGTTCGGAAATGGGTTTTATCAGCCATTGCCAAACAGGCTGAGCTCCCCGAAGGTTATTGCCAACAGCTGCTTTGGCCTGAGATGCCACCCCAAGCAAATCACTGGCAGCCTCTGTGCAGGAACTCTATCACACTTTGCTCCTGGGTGGCTTCTGCAGCCCGCACTGCAGTGTCCTGCCACCTGCCTCCTCCAATGGCATCAGCAGCCACTGCAACCACAGGGGCCGAGAGGCAGCTGCAAGAAACCGCTGCCTGCTGACGGGCTGGACACCCCTCTGGCACAGCCATGGCTGAGGTCTGTTTCCCATGATGGAGAGGAGAGCTGGGGCGTGAGATCCCTGCGCTCACTGGTGGGACCGCATTCCTCAAGGTGCTTTGCAGCAGCAGAAGGGCTTTCAGACACCACCTTGTCAGAAACCACCATCAAAGGTCTTAGAGATAACATCTGGTCTGCACCATCAATACACCACTTCCCATGCATACTCCTCTGCAGAGGAGAGTAATTTCCTTGCACTACAGTGGGGCCTTGCGGTGGGCTGCTGCTACGGAGTGGTGGCAGGCCCAGCTGAGGAAGGCAAATCCAATCCATCACAGGCAGCAGGGCACAGTTTGCCACCTCCTGGCACCATTGCCAAAAAATCTTTCTGGTGGCAGCATCTTGTCCCCTCACCTACTATAGCCTGGTCAGAATAACTATTTCTTCTGGCTTCCCTCTCCAAGTAGCCAAAAGGTAGTAAACTAAAACCAAGGATATAGGGAAAAGAATGAGGAATAATAGCAGACCACAGAGCAAGGCCAGAGGCTGCTTACTAAAACATCTACTCTGCAAGAACTGGGCCTTGACAACAAGTGGCAAGCAGCTGCCAGGAGCACTACAGAGCTTCCTGGGGCAGTTTGCAGGGAAACTGTTGGACAAGGCTTTCCTGTGCATCGGTGGGAGAGCACCGATTCACAGACCCAGGCGTCCCTTTGCCGAAAAGCGGTGTGTGCTTTTATGTGGCGTGGAAGTTTTCAACTCCCCTTCCACAGAAGGGAGCAGTTTTCACACAGCACACGTGATGGGAGGACAAGGAGATAAGGCCAGGACCACCACATGTTGTCCTGGATGTATGTACAGACTGGGGAACGAGAGGCTGGAGATCAGCCCCGTGGAGAGGGATCTGGGGGTTCTGGTCGACGGCAAGCTAAACATGAGCCAACAGGGTGCCCTGGCAGCCAAGAGGGCGAACCGTGTCCTGGGGTGCATCAAGCTCTCAATTGCTAGCCGGTCGAGGGAAGTGATTGTCCCGCTCTACTCTGCGCTGGTGCAGCCTCACCTTGAGTACTGTGTGCAGTTTTGGGCACCACAGTATAAAAAGGATAAGAAGCTACTAGAGAGTGTCCAGAGGAGAGCCACAAAGATGGTGAAGGGTTTAGAGGGGAAGCCATATGAGGAGCGGCTGAAGTCACTTGGTCTGTTCAGCCTGGAGAAGAGGAGGCTGAGGGGAGACCTCATCGGGGTCTACAGCTTCCTCACAAGGGGAAGAGGAGGGGCAGGTGCCGATCTCTCCTCCCTGGTGACCAGCGACAGGACCCGAGGGAATTGGCAGGAAGATACGCCAGGGGAGGTTTAGGTTGGACATTAGGAAAAGGTTCTTCACCCAGAGGGTGGTGGAGCACTGGAACAGGCTCCCCAGGGAGGTAGCCAGGGCGCCCAGCCTGACAGTATTCAAGAAGCGTTTGGACAACGCCCTCAAACACATGGTGTGAATTTTGAGGTTGTCCTGTACAGGGTCAGGAGTTGGACTCGATGATCCTTGTGGGTCCCTTCCAACTCAGGATATTCTATGATTCTATGATTCTGTGTTGCAGTATAGCCCTATCCATAGCTAAGTGGGCCCGTATCCATTGGGTCCATCAGCTTTGAAGTGATTTTACCAGCATTTTGCCCTGTGTAGTCCTAATTTCTTATCAAGGTCCTAAACCAGAAGACTTTTATTACTCATCTTCATCAGACAAAAAGCAATCACAGAAACACACTGTTGGTTCTGCTACATCAGCTTGAACTTCTGGCTATAAAAAGCCTAGTTCTGCTTTCTTTCAGGACGTTTCTTCCCGACCAAGTAGCAGTGCCGGCAACCCGACAGCCGAGCTTGTGGCATGAGTCCCAGTGTGACGATGCTCAGCTCCAGACAGGAGGCTCCCAAGAAAAACACTGCAGCAAGACGACTAGGCAACCCTACATGCCTGCCTGCACTTAGCAAGGCTCTTGTAGTGTTCCTGTTTGCCAGCTCGTTACATCCGTTTCTGACAGAAAGCTTTGCTGTACCCACAGGCATCTTACAAGTAAGTTTAAATTAGGCAGTTGTAGGATCCAGGTTTCAACTTCTTTTCCAAAGTGCTGCTCCCATCACTGAGGCAATCTGCGTGCCTATCGCTATCCTTGAGTTGCTATTATTCGGTCAATAACTCTGTCAAGATGTATCTTACTGAGAACATGCTGTAATTGGCAGCTGGGGTCAAACGAGCCGTGTTTTTGCTCAGAGCGTCTGAATGCCTCACCCTGCATCACCCCTCTCAAGCTCTCTGAAGATCATCACATTATTAGACACAGTAAAACAGAGGGGCAGATGCAGGAGAGGCAAACCGCCCTCAAGCATGCTAATAGCTGGAGCTGAGTAAGGACTACCCAGAATTTCCTCCCTCCCCCTCGCATTTTCATGGACGTTACAAATACTCGGCGGCGGGCTCCGCCGTCTCACATTTCACCCCCGGCTGCCCATAACGCCTG
>WAAD01017938.1:110844-134547 GCA_013389945.1 Fregata magnificens | reverse complement strand
GCGGGGCTGGGCGAGCGGCGCCGCTCCGCCTGCCTTCCCGGTCGTGGTGGGAGCGGGAGAGCCACCGTGCCGGCGGTGCCTTGGGGGTGTCACGTAAAGGCGTGGCGGCGGCGGGGTGAGCAGAGCCCCGGACCGTGAGTAAAGTCGTGTTTCCCGTGTGGGACGGCCACGCCGCGGACACGTCGGGGATGTTCTTGGGTAGCTTAGGCGAGGTGTTTGTCACCCGAAAAAGTTCAGATCGCCGCAGTAGTGCGAATTTGCGAACGGAGTACTGGGGTTTGGAGTGGGGGGAATGGGTCGGGAGCGCTGGGAGGCGGCGAGGGGGAGGAAGTAAGTGTGCCTGCCTTTAACGTGAGGAGCTAAACCGGCCGGCAGCTCCTGTGTGAGATATGCGTGTGTGCTGCCCGGAATTACAAAATGCAAACTGATGTCTAAAATCCAGAAGCCAAGAAAAATAACCGTTTATTAAAGGCTTCTCTGAGGCTGTAAGCTGCCAGCACATTCACTTCAAAAAAAAGAAAAATCTCTTTAAAGTTTATTTGAGTTCTCCAAGACATTGTTCTGCAGCAGATGTTTGTTGTCTAAACTTTATTTGCAACTAGCACAGCTTAATTTCAGAGTGGAAATGTGTATTGAAATGTGCTGCTGTTCTCAAAAGCCTTTTCTGTTCTTAAGTTCAACACGACCAGGGTGTGCCTGATAAATTACACGTGTTTACTTTTCATCTGGAAAGGCTTTAAAAATAAATAAAATATACAGAAGTTTGGCTTCAGAGACACATTCTTGACTTTCCCTTTGCCTTTCTTAAAATTGTGATTGGTGGCCAAAGCGTATGGCTGTGTGTGGAAGAGAAGGGAGAACTGCAATGTGTGTGGTGGTGGTGGTGGTGAAGGGGGGGGTCCAGTCTCTGTGGTCAAGTCTGTTCGTGGATGTTTGGAAGGCAGGAAAATACGATTCCGGCTGAATTACAGTGAGTGTACAGAACGCATAGCGTCGTATGGTCTTATGTAGTCAAAAGTAGGTAGCGGAAGGTTAAGTCTTATTCTCACTGGTGCTTTGTTCTCACTTGTTGCTTTGACTTCAGGAAAATTGAGAGCAGTTTGGCTCACTGTTTTGAAAACAGAAATTTCTTATTCTTCCAGCTGTAAAGTACCCAGTGACTCATGAGGTGGTGAAAGCCCCCAGCTCCCTGTGGGACTCTTACCAGAGCGCCTGCTGGGACCAGAGAGTGGAGATATACTGGGGATGGTTGCTGAAGGGCTTTGGCATCCCCATTATCACCAGTTCTCTGTTGCCTCCTGGCACTGGGAATTACACGTTCCCAGAGGAAAATTGCAGGTTGACTCCCAACTGCCTTATCTGGGGTGTTATCTGTGGGGAGCTGGTGAGAGGTACAGCCCTGAGTCTCTGCCTGTACCACTGTGTGGTGGGGCTGGAGAGGGCAATGGAGGTGTGCCTTGCCATAGGGTGGATCGAAGGGTCGTGGCCTACTACACAGCGTTGCCCTTTTCATGGCACAGGGACCATACAGACCCTGGTAGACCCTAGGGACGTGAGCCACGGTGGAGAGCCCCTGCTCCAGTCTGGAAAGGTGCTCGACCCTACTAGGATCCTTGACCTCTGCAGGAGAGCACACTAACAGCTGTGGAAACCCCAAAGCATGGTGGTGGGCAGGGAGGTTTCCCAGGAGGGGCAAATGACGGTGGTCACTGCGGACCCCAACTGCTCCCTCTATTGGCAGGACAAAGGTCAGCCAAATAGCTGAAGGAGGCGACTGAATTGACCTCCACAGGACTGTGGTTCTTGACATTGCACCACTGCCTGTATCTGAGTAATTTAGCAAACGCTGTTTGAGCCATCACATCTGTGAGGAAGTATAGCCAGATTGCCCCTGCACTGCCAATAGGTTTATCTTTCTAGTGGTACCTGGTGGTGCTGCGATAGGGATCCTCCAGTTTGCTTTAGAGAGAATAAAACTGATTTCCAGAGGTATCAAGAGCTCGGGGCATTGAGGTGCCTAACCAAGGCAATGCTCAACACACAACATGCCACAGACAGGCTCTTCCGGTCCTTTTTTTAATATTTCGAGCAGAGGTCCGTACTTTGCAGCTAGTGGCTAGTCCTCTCTATGTGACTGGGGCAAAGATGTTTTGAGGAGTGAGTTGTAGAGCTGTCAGGAAGCAGTGACACAGATATCCTGGACCTGGCTGCTGCTGTCTTGTTACTATAATACACAACCAACTTGAGTTTTTCTACCTGTTAAAAAATGAATGAGCTTTCTGAGTTACTGGGTACAAAGCAGGAGGACAACAAAAAAGTAGTATGGCTGAGAGATATTACTTGGAAATGTTGCTGCCAGAAAAGAATAAATTTTAATTTATTACATTATTATTTATATTAACTTTCAAGTGGCTTGTGAGTGATATTCATTCCCTGAGAGTCCTGGCAAACAGTTACATTACGGCCTCCATTGCCTTGCCACTAGGCTGTCAGAGGCAGAGATTTACTTTTGTGATACTAAGTTTGCTGTAATAATTTTAAGAGAAGACGTAATTACGAACAATGGAAGAGACCCTGTGTGATTTCTGCTGATTGAGTGTATCATCCATGTCTTCAGCCAGGGGAACTGCTATAGCACCATTGCCTTTAGTAGAGTCATGACAGTTTACAGCTGCTGAGTTGTGGCTGATAAAGTCTTAAGTCTGGCATATAATTTTCTTCACAGAAATAAATATATTTGTCCTTCGATAGACCAGTATGATAACTCTGTTTGGAAAAGACTTACAGAAACATTTATTTTGTTGCATGTGATGCTCTTAAATGATGTGACTATGGTTCTCTCAGGCAGCCATCAGCCAGTCTGGTGAGTATTGCTAGTTGAGCTGTCGTTAACAAATACTTTTCTAGTCAAATGTAATTGTTTATTTTACAGTGGAAAACACTTGCAATTTATATGGACACAGTGGCATTTTGTTATAAGCCAATACAATGAAAGACTGTGATAGTTTCTGTGATAACAGTGTGCAGATTGTAACCGAATTACAATTAGATTGAACCTTAGCTGAGGTGAAGTTGTTCTGTTGAAGAGCTTCACTGTTACCATGCTTCAGAAAAGGGGTCAACAACTTGAGGGCCTGGTTCTGCTCCTGTGAAATGAATGAGATGGTTGCCGTCATCTTCAGAGTAAAAAAGACTGAGGATGCCAAGCAAGAACTGTGTTTCTTGGATAATATGTCTCTTCCAGCAGGTCTCTTCACCAAAGTGGTTTGGACCTAAGAATTGGAATGGAGAAATAATAATAATAACAACAGGGTAAATAGTAAATTATTTTCTTAGAAAATAACTCTAAGAGTTCCTGAATGTACTAAAGAATTCAAGTCAATTTGCTGTAGGCTTTTGTCAGATTACTTCTCTTCTGAAGGAGGAAACCCAGGAAAAGGGAGGGTGGGAAAATAGGGTGTGGGTCATCCTTTAAATCCCTTTACATTCATCTGGGATGTGGTTTGGTCCTCCCCTCTTCCAGAAGGCACTTGAAAATGCATCTCCCATTTTTCAAGTGCCCAAAACAGAGTGCTGGAACAGCGGTGGCTCACATGTTTTTGTGATCTTAAGTAACCTGTATGTAGAATCATAGAATGGTTTGGGTTGGAAGGGACCTTAAAGATCACCTAGTTCCAACCCCCCTGCCATGGGCAGGGACACCTTCCACTAGACCGGGTTGCTCAATCCAATCTGGCCTTGAACACTTCCACAACCTCTCTGGGCAACCCGGTCCAGTGCCTCATCACCCTTGCAGTAAAGAATTTCTTCTTAACATCTAATCTAAATCTACCCTCCTTCAGTTTAAAACCGTTAGCCCTCATTCTATCACTACACTCCCTAATAAAGAGTCCCTCCCCATCCTTCCTGTAGGCCCCCTTTAAGTACTGGAAGGCTGCTATTTTCCAATGAAAGTACAGACACTTCTATATCAAAACTAATCCTGTTGACGATAAGCCTACTCTGTTACCCAGAATAAATGAGATGTTCCTTGGGATGTACAGNTTAAATCTTTACAAATGTGGTTCATATGGAACCAGGTCTCACCTCATCCCCATCCTGGTTTGGTTACCAAGCTGAAAAATTGGCTATCTGTTCATCCTCAATACAGACGTTTGGGACATGAGCACTGATTCTCATTGGAGTATGCAGCAACTAAACTGTAACATTTCTGGTAAAACAGTAAGTGCTTCTGACATCTTCTGATATTTTTAAAAAGCTGTGCAGATCTCTTCCAATATTTACATATGGCAATGGAAAAAAGACAGCTAGGAGGATCTGCGGCGAAAATGCAACCTATCACAGTCCGTGGGAAAATGTTGCAGTTAATCTAAGTCATAACTTAAAGAAAAACAGAAGTAAATTGAAAAGGACAATTAAAGTTGGTATAGCTATTTTTTATTTTTAAAAAAACCAACAACATTAAATGTATGTCTTGTATATACATGCAAAGGAAAAAAAGTAAACCATAAAGAAAAGAGACACTTACAAAGATGTGGCTTGCTATGTTTATGTTAAAAAGGGTAGCAGAAGTCCAACTAATTTGAATGGGACGTAGGATTGGTTTTATGATGACTGGCTTTCAGAGCATCACCTTAATTGTAAATAGCATAATTTTGTACTGTTAAGGGTGGGAAGTTATTTTAGGCATTGGCAACATGTACGCTGGCATCAAGGCTTGACACCAACTTTCTCGGGCTCTTTGCTACCTTAGGTCTGCATGGGGAACAGGGGCAAACTTAGAACGCAGTGGGTTTGCCCTGCTGCTGCTCAGGCAACAATGGTTGGGTGGTGTTTCGGTAGCGCCACGTACACTTAGGTCTTTTTGAGAAGGAGTAAGCTGGTTGCTGTGCACACTGGGGCTTGCTGGGACCATTTGCTAATCCTTCTCACTGCTCCTCTGCATTTTTTTCAGCATGAAAATTTTGTAGGGGGAAAGAGCTACGAGTGGTTCTCCACATTGCCCTTGTATTTCCAGAGCAGAGCTGCATCTGTGCTGAGCACGACCGACAGCTTACCCACAGCTACCTTGATAAGCATGCAGCAATGCTAGATCTTGGCGGCCCGTCATAGACAGCGTCCCTCTGGGCTCCTGGGTGTACGTTGCGGCTTGAGCACCCACGCAGGCCATGAGTGACATGGGAAGACAGTGAGATTTATGTTGCATTTGTTGTTTTTATTTTCAGAGCCTGGTTTGCGAGCCACTCTCCTGAAGTAATATGCAAGGCTTGCTGGAGCTGGGGATACCCACCGCCTGCCCAGAGGAGTGCTTGGAGGAACGTGGCTTGATCTCCCTCTTGTGGAAAATTATCGGAACTAAATTCTTGTGATACTAAAGAAGAAAAGTCCAGCACTGGCAAACAAATGATGGCAGCAGTTACCATGCCACCTGATGCTCTTGCCGGCCCTCAAGGAAATGAAGAGATGGACTCTCTGATCGTACTGCATTATAATTACACAGGAAAGCTTATTTTAAGGGAAAAGGCAACTGATAACATAGACCTGCCCACTATTGCATTTCTGATCCTATGTAATTTCATAGTCCTGGAAAACTTGATGGTGTTGATTGCCATATGGAAAAACAATAAATTTCACAACCGCATGTACTTTTTTATTGGCAATCTAGCTCTCTGTGATCTTTTAGCCGGGATTGTTTACAAAGTAAACATTCTTATGTCTGGGAAGAAAACTCTGAGCTTGTCCTCCACAATCTGGTTCATTAGGGAAGGCAGTATGTTTGTTGCCCTGGGAGCATCCACTTTCAGCTTACTAGCAATAGCTATTGAGAGGCATTTGACCATGATTAAAATGAGGCCCTATGATGCGAATAAAAAATACAGAGTGTTCCTTCTCATTGGTACATGCTGGCTAATTTCGATTTCCTTGGGTGCCTTACCCATCCTCGGCTGGAACTGTATAAACAACTTAGCAGATTGCTCAACAATTTTGCCTCTGTACTCCAAGAAGTATGTTGTATTCTGCATTAGTATCTTCATAGCCATTTTGGTTGCCATCGTCATCCTTTATGCCCGTATCTACATCCTGGTAAAGTCCAGCAGTCGTAATGTCACTAACCACAACAACTCAGAGCGGTCCATGGCGCTCCTTAGGACTGTCGTGATTGTTGTTAGTGTCTTCATTGCCTGTTGGTCTCCGCTGTTCATCCTGTTCCTCATTGATGTGGCCTGCAGAGTCAAGGAGTGCTCAATCTTGTACAAAGCCAACTGGTTTATTGCTCTGGCGGTCATCAATTCTGCAATGAACCCCATCATCTACACTCTGGCCAGTAAGGAAATGCGCCGGGCTTTCTTTCGCCTTGTTTGTGGCTGCCTGGTGAAATCCGAGGTGGCCAGATCTTTGCCTATTCAGCCCACGCCAGATCACAGTCGAAGTAAATCCAGCAGCAGCAATACCCAGAAGCCAAAGGAAGATTTCCCACCGATGAATGTTCCCTCATGTGTTGCTGAGAAAAATGAATCTTCGTTTCACAACGGAAACGTCTGTAAGTAAAGGACTCTTCGAGACAAATACCTTTATGTGGCTTTTAGATTTAAACTGCAAGTGTAGTTTAAGCATTCATGCACTTAAGTCACAAGGGAAAACACTAACCACTTATTTAACTTCGAGGACTTATTTATCAACAATCATTTGCTTTGGGTGTTCATTCAGCGACACACCTGATTCACAGAAAAACCTTTCATGCTACCTAACAGCCAGGACAGAGTCCATGCGCATCTAACGACATTGTGCACCACGATGGCATTGCATGGTGAGGCTGCATTTGGCACGGCCTGATCTTGCAAGACATCAAGAAAACCTGTCAGAAACTTCAGCATTCACTAAACACTGCTGACAATTGAAAAATGAGCCTGATTATTGCCGACCGGGAGAAAAGCTCATTACGTATGTTGGTGATTGTAGTTCTCTATATGTATCTTGCTGTTATGTTAATGGCCTTATATGTATGTGGTATAAATAGCTGTATATTTGTACAATTCCTTATTAAAAAGTTGTTGTTTGGTAAAAGTTTACAATATGCTAAACATTGTATTGCAGTATACAGTGTAAGGTGACAAATTATAGAAATAGATAGATGTGTTTCAATGGGGATATTTGAAAATATATGAAGTAGTAGCTTTTAACTGACAGAAACTTTAACATGTCATATCAATGCAGTATTTTTGTTTTTTCCACTGTTATTCAAACTTTTCATGTTTAGTGAGAGACAACATGACAGTTGTCACTGTGACATTTCACAACTTATTTTAAGCAAGCAGTAGTAAATAACCATTGAGAGAGGCTATATATATTTGCTATTTAAAGTAGTTAAAATGTGACCCAACAATACATGTGTATCAAGTGTATGTACTGTTTCAATGCATATATTTTTACTTACTATTTCCAGTGTATTTAAAAATGTATGTCAAACCTATGTAAACCTGTGTACATTGTGAATGCACTACCTAAGCTGAGATTCTTCAGTTCTGAAACAGAGACGTATCATTTCAGAGAGCAGTGAACCACAGATGGGTCCCTGTGGAGTTCCTTCTTTTCTCTCCAGGCACTACCAGAGCATGGGATTGTGTTAGAAATTCTCCCTGGGAAGAAGTCCAGCCAGTGGGACAAGATCCCATTTTCTGGCAATGGGACCCTACACTCCTACCGTCTCCGGGCACTTTTGCAGATACAAGAGGGAAGACACGGTACAACAGGATCATGCTGAAAGGTATATCTCCATTTATACCTGACCCTGCCTTGGATCTGGAATGAAAGCCTGTTTAGTTTGGAAGACCTTCCAACTTTCCTGGAGCCCCAGACTTAATCTTTTGAGAGGCTGTTCCAGAGAAACCTGTATGAATACAACTTCATGGCTCATAACTGCCTTACCAGCCTCAGTACAGAATGGTGTTCAGCATCAGAGGGATCCCCTGAGACCTAGAGCAGTTAAGACTTCATAAACATCTGGTTTCAGGTTCCCGTGGAAGTGGCCTGTGGTACTTCCATCAATAGTACTTTATGGCTGGAGGCTTCAGTGGAGGTTGACGGGAAATTCTGAGATTAGTTCCCGTTGTCTTTCAGTAAGAATGTAAGCATCTAACTTTATTGGGCTCTTTCAGAGCTTTGCGTTTAATGTCTCAAACCACACCTTGCCTTATGCACAATCAGAAGTAGTTGAGGCTTTTTTAATACACAGCCTGAAAGAGCTCATCCTTAGTTTTACTCTGGTCTTAATCATTTAAAGCAGCAGCATTAGACTCTTCCCTAGTATGTACAGTGTGTAAGTTGTGTAATGTGTGTAGCAAAAGCCTTTAAAATGTAGAGGTTTGCATTGTGATTATCTTTTACAAGTTAACAGTCTGCTTGTAAATGTTTTATGCTGATAGAAAAGTGTAAGAACAAAGAAAAACTGTATTTGAATGAAATAACTGTGAAAGAGAGTAGTAAATACGAAATAATTTCTACCAAAAATGTTGAAAAGCAGTGCACTTAGAGAAGAAGAAAAAGCTAAACTAAGCTAAGCATGATATAACTATATGAACTGTAAATACAGGTTGGGTCAGCAGCTCTGTGGCTTTGTGAAAAATAGAACTGGTGACATTGCATTGCCATGGCTTGCTTAGGTTTTTAGATCTTGCAGTGCTATTTTGGCTGTAGTTTCAGTGTGGAAGTTCTTCCCTGAAGTTGTGTCTTTGAAAACTGCCAGCTAAAATATTTGTATACTTCTAAATGTTAGTTCATGAGGTGGTGGCACGTGGCAGCATTCCTCGCTATTGTAGAGCAGAAAGCCCTTAGCAACACAACGGTTTGAGAAAACATTGTGGCTGACCCCACGCCAACTCCCATGTCAAGGTTGTTACATGATTCTTGCTATTTAGGTGAAAAAAAAGAATATTTTTAATAGCCAAAGTCCAGGAACATGCACATAAAAGTGAGGTTTAATATCTGGATTCTAGCCTTAGCTATTGGCAGAGTTGATGCAAGGTACAAGTAATGCAAGCAACTCCTCTGTTGGAGGCCATGTGATTGCATGTCAGTACAAAAACCTTTCACTCTACTTTGATTTCCTTCTCTTATTTTGGAGCTGTGGGGATATTTTCTTAGTTCACTACCCTGCTTGTACTTGAAGCAGGCTCCTAAGTTTCATGGGTTCACATGTAACACTGATAATATAATTTACAAAGTACTTATGACTGAAGAGAAAAAAACTGTTGTGGTTACAGTCTTCAGTGGGTACATCCCACTGGGACATATTAGGTAAAGCACAGACTCTGGAAGATTTCAGAGCAAAATTTTAAAGTAGAACAAGTCAAAGGGTTAACAGCAGTGGACCATAAACAACCAGGAAGATGTCCTATCCTTGAAGCTGGAAAAAGATGGAGAATAGCTTTTTTCACCCTAAAATATTAGAAAATTCCTTAAAATACAACCCAGAATCCAAGCTTTTTATCATCTAGGCTGATTTGAGCATACAAGAAACTGAATTGGGTCTCCCTTTCCCAATTGGTTTTACATGGAGCAAAAGCTACAAAGGAGGGTAACATTTCATTCATACTATTTCATGAATTGGAATATTTATTTTGGTTCTGGATTACAAAAGAAATGCAAATCAAACCACCTAAGGAGAAAAAAAAGCTTTCACAAGATGCTTTCCAAGAGTCTTTTATTGCCAACCGTCTTACAGAGTATTTTCAACTCATTAGGTACCACAAACATTTTGAAAACTTTTAATTAAATCTCAAACCTTTGAACCGAAGTTGTTGTGTCGCAGTCATTTTTCAAAGAATTGTAAAAAAGGTTTTCGCCTTCTATGGAAAACATGCATTTAAACTCTGGATGTCGTGCCTGAAAGCAGTACCTGTGGGAACGCTGCGCAGACGAAGGCAGTAAGCTCTGCCTCTGCCGCCCCTGGAGTCAGAGGAAGGCTTTGCCCGGGCTCTCCTGGGAGCAGACTCAGCCCCTTGGCTGTCTGTTCTGGCCGCACCGGAGCCTTGGAAAGGCATATTTTACAGCGACTGTAATCGGGGTGTTGCCTGCCTACAAGGTTTGTCATTTCCAGCTGCTCTGGTGAGGAAATGGAAAACACACCTGTGCATAAAGTGCCGGGTGCCAAAAAGCTGGAGTCCTGAGAGCAGCCAGCCCACCCCTGCTGAGCGGAGCTGTGCTGGCATCCTGCCCAGGCACTGCTATTTAGCCCACTGATGCAAACAAGGGCACACCTCGGCCCCTTCACTTTGCTGGGAGTTGTGGACTCCACGGCCACCCCAGGCCTGGGGACGCTCCCTTCTCATGGCAAAACTCACGGGGGGCAGGCACGGCAGCAGTGATCAGGGGCTTCTGCTTGGCCACTGTTGAGCCGTGAGGCTTGCCGCAGCCCTAAGGCCTCCTGGCACCTGAAGTGGGCTGGAGGCGCTGTGCAGAGGCGTGCAGAGGCATGCTGGTGCCCGTGCTGCCTTCAGAGCTGCATTTCTTCCTCCGAAGAGCAATGTAACTTCCCAGGGCATCCCTGGGCTCAGGTTTTCTCCAAGTGGGTAGGACTGAAGGGCCTTTGCAAGGAGACACTCGGGCAGTGGAGGAAGAGGATTTGGGGAACATCAGCCCAGCTAAGCTTCTTTCTGACGTGGAGGCTTTCTCCTCTCCTTGGTACACTAAATAGCTGCTCTTGCATGGACCTTGTCCTTGCAGTCACTCTCCACAGAAAGACCATGGATTTGGCTACCCTTGGCTACCCTCACCTATTCAGTGTGCCAAGCAGGAAAGCGACATTTTCAGGAGAGGGCATCATCTGGCCCAGAAGGAGGGCCTGTATAACCAATTACTTGCATCTTGAAAGTGGTATTTGTCAAAAATGAACTCGTGGAAGTCCATGTTGCCTCTGTCAAAGTAAGCGGAGTGCCTCTGGTGTGAAGTCAGTGTAACTGAGGTCGAACTCCTCATGTGCCATTTGGTCCTCTGACATTTTTCATCCCTGTTTCTACTGAGACAAGCAGTTCATTGACTTATTAATATTCAATTTATTCTGCTACAAAATGGGCATCCTTCGGGAAAATTAAAAAAAAAACAAAACCAAATTAGGCCATTAGGGAACCTGGGCATAGGAGAACAGACTCAAGCCCACTTTACATGCATTTTGATTTGAGAGTAGTGCTCATTATTTTATTACTTTGGTTAATCATATACAAACTGAATAATCAGAAAACAGTTGCATGACACTTATATTCCAAATTCTGTTGCTCAAGGACTTCCTCAGAGACAAAATTTGCCTCCATAACCAGAATACCACAATCAGCGGACAGGCAAAAACTTGAGATTCACAAAAGTCATTGGGAATATAAATCATCACAATATTTCCACATACATTATTTTTCCTGCAATTCTCAGTTAAAAATGTTTCCAAAAGTAATAAATATTAATAAATAACAAATGTACAGTCAAACTCCCTTTTACAGCAAAATAGTCACTTTTTTGTTTTGTTGTTGCTGCCCACACAATGCAAAGAAAAACATTTACCTCAAAAGAAGAAACCTGGCTTCTGTGAGGTTTTACTCTGCAGGACTTTACTGAGAAGCAGTTATTACACCAATCCAGCCACAAAGGATACAAATATATACCAATTATAATCTTTACAGTCTTCTTTTAATAAAAAATTTCACTGATTTTGAATGAATATTTGCCTGGGTGTGTTTGGTGTGTTTTGCCTCACAGAAGAAAAAGGAGGACTGCTGGAAAAAGCTGTCATTTGACCTGTATGTTATTAGACCTTCATGATAGCTACATAAAATGTATATCTGCATCTTAATCTCAAAATCTGAGGCTACCTTCCTTTTCTGAGTCATCCTTGCTGTTTCCCACAAAGTGGGGTAGCAGAATGAGTCACCCAGCTTTAGCTTCTTTCTTCCTTCCTTTGGTTTCCACGGCCCGTTCTGTTCTCAAACAAGGTTTAAACACTTTTTATTTAGTTTTTCCCCTATATGGTGCTTTTGCTAGAAATGTGTAGCTCTGAAATCTTATCCCCCTTACTGAGACAGAAAAAAAAGCCCTGCTTTTTCTCAGTGAAAGCCATACAAGATGCTTATGTTGGAGGACGCAGAGGAACAGAGCAGCGCTTATGAACATAAATGTCTCAAAAAGAGATGAGAGGTAGGCATTGCTTAAGTATTTTGCAGTTCCCCTCCCCAGAGGTTCTGCTTTAACCTATCAAACAATTAGCATGTTTATAATTTGGCAACAGCTCTCGATTCTCATTAGTGACTTATATGCCTATTGGCTTGTGTTTCCAGGCTTCACATTTCTTATCCCTGGGGTTTTCCTCTCCCAAGACAGCTTTTCACTCCCTATCCAAGCCTCTGGTTAACTGCAGGCAAATTGTATGTCCATGTTATCTTTTCCACAGGCCTGCCCTCATTCCAGCTGCATCCAGTGCAGATGTGAGCAAGGCCGACAGACACTGTGTGCGAGTGAGTAGAGTAAGTACAGCTGAGCACAGAACTTTTAGTGGGAATTTGCCCATATCCTGACAGCTTTGAGCAAGCATAGATTTGTGGAGACTGCAACCCTAGGTTTGGGCGAAAAGACCATGCAAATCAACATATTTTAGACAGTACACTAAGGTAAATCTGAATTTGGATTTTATGCAGAGATATTTTGAAAATGTCTGGAAGATAAAAAGGGAAGTGTGTCTGTTACTTCAGCTTAGACTTTGTTTATGCAAATATGGTTTACTTAATATAAATTCTTGGTGCTGCCGCTTACTTCAGATAGACATTGGATGCTAAGAACAAAGACTTGAAAGCAGGACTTGTAATCTGTTGTTAGAACATTCACAAGTTCCAAATTTCCCTTTTAGAGCTGTAAATTTCCTGGAAGCTGCAAAACTGCTACCTTTCAAATGGAGCATTTGCTACTTACAAATATCTAAATATGCATCAATTCTATTATGAATGCATTGTAGCTGGCATCTGGCACTTGATGTGCCAGCAGCAATCACACTGTGGTATAAATTTTATAAATTCTCCTCACCTTACTGCACAGCATGATCCCTGGGGACCATGATGGTAAGAAATGTGAACATATTTTTCTGCAGAGGAGAAAAGGAATGAACCCAGGATAAAGAAAATTTAGTGCTGGCAGGTGACGTTTACCAGACTGTTAGTAAACGTTTTCTTCCCGTGACAGTGCATATTTTGCGCTCAAATCTTGGTCCCAGAACTATGTCCTTTGTTCAAGCTTGTATTGAACATGTGTGGCAGAGAGGTTTCTGGCAGAACCAGCATTATGTCCCATTGTGAACCCTGTAGGATGTGAAGTGGAGGGAAGCTACTGTACAACCTTCTATCCTCACCATGTGTGCAAAGCCCTGGGCAGGGAGGCCGGCAGTAAGCCATGGAAATTGCATCTCCTTCTATGGTCTCCACACAGGCATAGCCAATTTGAACATCCTCTTCTTGAATTCGGGAAGGCAACCTGGGAGTCCTCACACTGAGCAAACTCCTATTGAAGTCAGAAGGTAATTCAGTTTTCAAATCACATTTTCTACCTTTGAGGTTTTGTTGCTTCTTGAAGCATCTGAAATAACTGAAAGTTTGGGAATATGACTGTACCTCAATGTCCGATCTATCACTGCCAGCCTCACTGGAAAATTTTACTATCCTAATAATTACTCTAGATCTGCAATAAAATGAATCAGAAGCATTTGGTTGACTTTTGGAGTTCTTTGTTTAAAGGAATCAAATACATTTTCATTGCCCATAGTTCACATAGTTGCAACACATCTGGAATGAAAACTGGTAATCAGATAGGACTCAAAATCAATGTAGACAGTCTTGCAGGATATTTAGAGTTTCAGTTCTGACTTCTCAGCTATCCCCTGGGAAAATATCAAAGGATACCATAATATTGTCTAATCTCAGTGACTTCTATTGAGTCTAGTAAATTTGTTCTTTCAGTAAAATCCCAGTTCTTGAAGTCATGGCACTGAATTATCACCACCAAGTGTCTAGCCCTTGGGATTGCATAAAAGAGAATAAAAACAAAAGGTGAGGTGACTCAAAACCAAAGGCAAACATTAAAAGGCTCAAATTCTTGCGCTGTCAGCTGTCTGGTTTTCAGCCAATCGCACAGCATTTGAGCCCACCTCATACTTCTACATCTCTTAAATTGCTGGCAGTGTTGGCTCCTCACAGAAACAAGCCCTGCCTCTGTAGCCGGTTCAATTCGGTCTTGTTGAGCTCAGTGTAAAATGGTCTTTGACAACAGGTTTGGAAATGCTATCTAAATGGCTATACAGTTTTTATACCATTTTCATATAGGGGAAAGCCAAATCTACCAGAGTGACAGTGATGAAAAGCAATGGCAGGATCCACAATAGGAGCATTGGCACTGATTGGCCCACATGCCCTTCCTTCTGGACAGCTTTGAGATCATTTGGTTCCCAGTGACTTAGAAGAGCCTCTGGATCATCACACCCGGCCAGACAGGATCTCCTGGTCCATTGTGGCAGCTGGGCATGTTGCAGCCCAAAGATACTACCACTACGTAGGACCAAACAGCATCTGATCAAGCTATGTGTAACCTTTGCATCATCAATGGGCATGCTGAGCTGGGCAATTGGCTGTGCTGACAGGGCAGCCTAAAATAGCCACATTTTCCTGGAGGCAGAGCTCGTGAAACGTAGTCTGGGGAATTTAATATTTCTGTCAAGTTGTTTCATTTTGTGTCTCTTTGCCACCTGCTTTAGTTTCCAAAACATGCAGCTAAGCGGCTGCTAAGTTGTTAAAGCTACAGCTAGGACAATGGTAAAAAATTTTAGATGCTTATTTCAGTGTACGTTTAGTGTCTTCATTCATAGACCCATATCTTGTCACATTTTTCCAGGCATACACCGATGGGATATTTAGGAATCCAAAACAGACATAGGCAGCAGGTGGAATTTTTGAAGGCACCTAAGGGAGTTAGGCACCTGGCTCTTACTGAAGTGATATATAACATTCGAAGGACAGAAGAGGCCTTCTTTTATAGTTAGTGATATCACACTAAAAACTTTCCAGGGCATGGCTGTAGGGAGGTGGGAGCATGGAATGACAAGTATTATATATGACAAAAAGGTGGCATCTGAGGTACATCAAACTGGAATGTGGCGAGACATGGGTGCTCTTAAATAAAGTAATTTTGATGGATACTGCTTTGGGATATAAGATCTCCTCACCTTCCCTTGCAATTTCCAACCTGGTGAAAGGACAACCCAAATTTTAAGAATTTCACTATCCTCAGTGCCATACTAATTTGGGTTGCAATGCAGCATTTAATTTCTTTTCTTTGCTCTCAGCTCCCACCCAGACCTAGAAATATCAACTAATAACTATCTGCAATAAAATTAATCAGAAGCATTTGGTTCACTAATGTCTTGGTTTGGATTCTGAATGTCTTGGTTACAGAATCAAGTGTATTTTTATTGCATGGATCACACGATGAGTCTTAGGTGCCTCAATCATTTTCATTCTTGAGATCAACCAAAACCAAACTTCTCAAGTTGCAACTTCACCATATTTCAAAGCAGAAGGTACAAGAAAGTTATTTCAGAATTGTAATATAATAATCCTACCTGAATGGGTTCTAAGTGAATCCTTCAGTCAGTTTGGTTGTAATTTGACAAATTCTTAAACTTAGCAAATTCTTAAAACCAAATCTAATTTTAAGTAGATTTAAGTATTGACTGCTTCAGGGTAGGCAGGTGCCTAACCTAGACTTATCCTGCCGAGTCTTGGCCTTTATGAATCAAGTCTGAAGATTTGATTTGAGACACTGGTGCTAGAGAAGACCTTGGAATACTGAAGGCTAAATCCTGACTCTGGCACAAAATTTGCCTTTACAGGAACTGTGTCAGTTCAATTTGGCTCTTGATAAGCTTCATAAAATAGGAAAATAACTTCATATAGTGCTTGTATCTGAATAGTACAAACCTTCCTTAAAACATTTCCCAGTATGAAAAGCCAAGGAGATTTCTGCCAGAAATGCAACTTCAGTGTATGTGTATTTTTCGACTTGATATTGAGAGAGAAGCAGTATATTTGCAATACCTATCACTTGCTGAAGGCCAAAGTCAAGTTATGCTTTGGTAGGTAAATGCAAATTATATCATTTGCAAAACTGACCACTGAGGCATGATAGTTTTTCACTGTTTACAAGAAGAAAAGATTTCTCAGATATGTCTTTGACCAACCATGTAGATCTTGCATTAAACGTATTAAACACAAGTTATTTGAACTTGCCTAATCAGTATGTAACATCTCATTGAAGGCTGGTAGTCAAGGACGCCAGGATCTTCACCATAAGCAGAAAACTACTTATAAATAACCTTAGCACTCAAATTAATAAATTAAAGTTACAGAATGTTATTGTTAGAAAAATCAAATGCGCACACCTCATACACAAAGAGATCACAGCAAATCATTGTTAAAGCAAGATACAAATGTTTTGAGTAGCATCATATAAGAATTCAAACTTGACATCAGAAAGATAAAATGCTTTTGACATCAGTGACACTAAATAACTCTTTTAAAAATCATTTTATGCTAAATTTCCGAGTTGGAATACTAGTTGCTGAATTCAGACTCCTTCCATGGTTAACCAGCGTAATCCACCTGTAATCCCCATAGTTGTGCTTCTTAGGTAAAATCAGAAAAAAGATTCCCAATATTCATTTTCTCAAGAAATTGAGACTGCTGAATTCTATTTTTATCTGAACAATCACAACTGGCATTTTTCTTCTGGTAAAAACACATGGCACAGAAGATGGTTCTATACCGTCAACAGACTGACTTGAAAAATATAAATATATACTGTATTTATATATATAATGTGTATATATACACTATCAATATTCACATTAGAGAATCTGAGCAATTTTATTGAAATTACTTTTTAAGAAAGCCTTCTGCTGTGACTTCAGGTCTACATAAAGCATTGAGAATTTTCAAGTGTACCGTGTGAAATGGGGGTTTTAAACCTAAAGAAAACATACTGGTGAATATATGGGAATATGCTTTTTTTTTAACGTACATGTTTTTTCATATCTGCAATTTCCACCAGTTATAGCTTGCAAATTACAAAAACTAAAATAGTTATCTGGAGTCAGTGTTTCCTCTCAGCAGGCTGCTGCAGGCAGAGTTCACTCCCAGAAGAAACTATTGGCAAATTATTCTCAAGATGATGATTGATGAGATGACTTATGCTGTCAAAGACACGATCTTTTGTACGAACCTTCAAAAAAAGGGTGCAAGAAGATAGATTAAAGAGCAAAATACTTTCTCCCTTAGCTTCACACTAAAATTCTCTAAGAATAAAATGACACAATTAATCATGTTTTAGAGACTGATCCCCCTCCCATCAAAATCAGTGGAATTTGGCATTTCTGGAGTTTTGCTTCTGTTTTGTCTCTTACTCCCTCTATTCTCTCCAAACAGATATTTTGCATGCTACCTATGAGCCAGTCTACTACTATTACTCTTTCTGAATAGGTCTGCTTGAAAACTTTGTGTACAACATTTTGTTTCCCTGTAAATCGGATTCTTAGATCAAATTTTCTTCTTCAAGAGACCACTTGCTTCTTTTCAGTGCTTTCACCTTTTTCATTAGAAAGGGCTGTCCCTCCAGAGATGCCAGAACCCAACTCTTCTCCGTGCGCCTCAGCATCTTTGTGCTTCCCTTAACAAAGACCTTCAGGTGCTGGAAAATTCCCTTCCCCAAAAGCGATCCAGCCACCATGTGTGCTTGGCTTGGGTTTGCCCCGTGCTGCACGGTACACACCTGTGCCTTGAAACTGAAACACTTCAGGGCAGGGAACGTCATTTTTCTAGCCCATTTACCAGCCCTCTGCACTGGCATCCTGCTAAGTAAATTATTACACCCATGATAAGAGGAAACTGATATTGCAAGGTAAAACAGTCAAGAACGAGGACAGGCCAAAAGCTAATCTATATTACAAACCAATCTTTAATTACATCTTCACAAAACATTTCCTTCCTATGTTTAAAATGAGTTAGGCATACAGCTTCCATAGGCAGAGCAGAGGTCCTCTCATGCGAATGTTATGCTGGAGTAAAGCTTTGTATTGGGATGGCTCTGCATTGCCTCAAACAAAAGTCTGTGAACACTGCTCTGAAGTGGGGCATGTCATCTATTTTCAGTGAGCTTTTCTCAGAAAGAGAAAACAACTTTTGTTATAACTTTCTAAAGCCAACTTATGCTGTGGTGGGCACTTTGCTTGAAATATTACAGTCTTCGTCATTAAGTTCTGCCAAAACTGCTAGAAATTTAGCACAGGATGTCACAGGGTGAAAAGACAAACAACTTTCATGGCAAATGATGCTATCTGCTTGGTCCGCATGTAGCTGCATCACCGAAGAAAACCAACAGGCTCTCTCTTCTGAAACATACTGCTTTGAAACATCACTTTCTGTAATTATTCAAACCTATATTTTCAAAATGAAAAGATATCTTTAAAAGAGCAGTAACCTTCCTGATCTATATTCAGATTAACACATTTTCAGTCCATTCCACTCCGCTGAGTTTTCTCACCATAAGCAATATGCTCTGCCATCACCAGAGTTCAAGCCCTAATTCTACATCCAGCAAAAATCCTGCAGTCCTCCATTTTAACCATCCCTTACCTGAACTAGAGATATTTATTTTTTTGTCAGCTGGTTGAGAGCAGAAGCAAGTGGACAGTTAACTCTGCTCTGAAAACACACCCTTAAGAGCTGTAATGTGTCACTGGGTAATTTATGTGTGAAATGAATTTTCAGGCAGCCTTTGTGTGAATTGGTTTTTACAAATAATCACGCCGAGGCCACGCGGAAGAAATGCAAGCCGCTAGCACGCTGCTGTGGCTGGCCACAGACTGGCATTTTATTGACAATTCTCCACTCCGACAAGTCACAGATAGGGCTGCTCAGGAGCTGTGTCAGGATCCCACAAATCATATAGACAGCACAGCTAATGTAAATACGGCTGCAGAAAAGCTGTTGTTATCAAGCGGTGCCTCCTGAGTGAGGAGCCTCAGAGGCATTTGGGCCATGATGGCACATCACAAGCAGGCTGAGGGAGGGGGTAAGTGCAGAGAATAAGCAGGTCCTTATGCAAAGAGGTCAGCAAATTAGTGCTGCTCTTAGAGGCAGTGCAGAAAAGATGGGGGGCCTCCATCCTTCACCTACAGGAGGAAAATGACCTGGGAGTCATCACAGGGCCTGAGTACCCCATGCTAATCAGCAGAGCAGCGGAGCTCCCATTGGGACACAGCATCCCTGCACTTGCCACATCACACAGCAGCATTTTCCTTGCAGTAGCCTGCAACAGCTGTTTGTGGGTTTATGTTGAAGGGAGAATTAGGGGGCCCTGCTGCAGGAGTCACAAAACTGCTGGCAAAATTTAGCGAAGGAGGCCACCCCCCAAGAGGCGTAGGGCCAGTTCTCCAGGCTGGTGTCCTGGTCAAGCCCAGGACTAGGCAGTTGGCCCCTAGAAAGTGCAAACCCATTCTTTGACTGCCCTCATGCGGCCAACGTAATTACAACAAGTACCATGGGCATTCCTCATTGCAGCGTTACAGGCTCTGCAGGACCAGCACAATTCGGCTGTTCTGATGCAGGTTTCTCAGCAGAAACAGACGCCAACAGGCCAACTCCTTGGCAGGAGTTTCTAATTTACTTTGGGGCTTGTCATCTAAAGCTGTCCTTCAGAGAGGAAGAGGAGTTGCCCACCCTCAGCTACCAGGAGCCAAGAATAAAACGCGTGGCAATGCTTTCATTCTCTCAGACGAGACCGAGCCTCCCCAGAAGCAGGACAGGACAGCTGCAGAAAACCGGACCTCCCTTGCCCTCTCCATCCTGCTTCTGAGAGGGTCCCTTTGTTAGCTAAGGGAGCCCCTGTGCAGCAAAGAGATGGAGCAGGTTTACCCCCGTTGTCTCCTGGGCTTACATGCAGGAAAACACAGAGGGCCTGGTCTGTATCGTGGCTGACAGAGGTGTCACATGGAAATTGCCGGCACGCAGGCTGGCCAAGCTTGCACAGCCACCAGCAGCTTCTCAGCACGAAAGCTAAAGAAGTGGCTTAGCTGCACTTGTGACTAAGACTGTACTGCAGTGGCAAAAGCTTGACCTTGCAGGGGAATCAGGTCCCTAAGGCTCCCTGCAACATGCAGAAATCATGCAGTGGGTCTTCTGCTACGCATCAGGGAGAGAATTAGAGATGTGATGGCATATTAGAGATATGAGGCTGTACTTAGGATCGGTTGTGAATAGGCTGTAAACAAGATTAAACACATTTAGAGAAAATGTGTAGAGTCAGAAACCTCCTGTATTACTGAGGAGTTGGCACTTACAGTTCCTTTTGGGTCCACCAAAAGAAGATGCTTGGCTTGTCCATTGTGCATGCCTGTCAGCACATAGGAGCCGGGATTCGTGGTACTCTTTCTCACAAGGAAGTCTCCACATTTCTTTAACAGCTGTTCTGCTTCTTTCCTGCTCATCTCTCCTTGATACCACGGCTCTCTACTCAGCTCTTCTGCTACAGTCCAGTCAGTTGCTCTGGATGAAAGAGGACTGGTGCATCCAGTGGAGGTGGATTTACCCAACGCAGCCTCAGACGTTTGGTTCTTGAGGGCGTCTTCAAATGGTTCTGGTTATGGAAATAGAAACAAGGGCAAGATCATTCAGAAGTAAATTGTGTTACAAAATGGTGATATTCCAGTCATCTTTAACTGGATTTATTTTGTGTTACAGCCACTTCCCTTTATGAAAAAACTGAGGGAAGATGTATGGCTAGGCCTACTGATTTATGGATTATATTAAGACCAAGGAGTGTAATATGTTAAAAATGTATGTTACACACGGAAAGATGCTGATAAAAATCAGAGTGAACCTTGGCAGGAGCTTTTGAAAGGTAGTGATTTTATTTCAGTAATGGCTATTGTCAACAGCTGCGTTTATATGCCCTGGTGCTGGACAGAGCTCTCCTTTTCTCTTGCCAGGTATATCAGACAGTTTCTTTTCAAATAAATTGCACAATATGGGTACCCAATGTCATTATACTCGTATCTGGTCCCTCTTCAAGCAACATATTCATTTAAAAATTATCCTTTACTGAGTCTCCAGCCCAAGGGTATGTCTAGAAGGGATCAGTTGCCCTTACCGCTCAGCCTGCCCCTAGCCTCCAGCTAGGAAGAGGACTTTGCAACACAGACACAGGCTAACACCTTTACCGTGATTTACCTAGCTGAAATGAGCCTCAGGGAAGCATCTTTTAAACCGCAGCTAAATCTTGAACTCAGTGTTACTTTCTGTAGAGTGGGATGGAAAGATGTGTCATTACAGATCCCAACAGTCTTACAGAAATAGTAACTAGGTCAGTGCATGCTTCATTATATGCTGTACTGACCTATCAGAAGCTATATTCCAAGACCTTCATCTGGCCAACTAGTGCATATTAAAGAGATATTGTTCTGTGCCCACTAGACTTTCTAAAGGACATCTGCAGTGCACTACCATGAAGCAATACACCAGTTCTAAATAGACTGCTCAGATGCAAGGACTACACAGCCATGCTTGCATGGGGCCACAGAGAGCTTAATTTAGCTCAGAGAAATAGGGTAAATACTGTGCTGTCACGGCTTGTTGATACCTCAGCTAATTCTTAATATGTCTTTACTACATTGCAGTCTGCACAAAGCCCAACACGTTTAGCTTGACAAACCACTAACTTTGGGCTAGTTGACACATTTTCTTATACTGCTTTTCCCCGGTGATACAATGGTTAATAAAGATTAATGAAGGCTGGAAGATGAGAAATCAGTTTTCCCTATTTTTAGGAAAAGAATGTATATAAAATAGAGGTAAGCATGTGCATGTTTTAAAGGTACGGCATGTTAGAAATCAAGATTAACATCCCTGATTTTAGACAGCAGAGTTTTCTCATTTCAGATCTATATTCACAGATAGATACTCCCTCAACTTTCTTCCCTCCCCCTTTCTTTCAATCCAAAATCTCCCTTAAGCTGTGGAAATAGAGCCATATCTCAGCAAAAACATGCCAGGAAGACAGTTTTATGTATACTGAGATAACAGAAATGTAGATATGTTATTTTACAAATAACATATAGGCACCAACTGCTTTGTCTCACTGCCTCTTAATTATGTGAACTGAATTAAATAAGTCATCTTTCAGCAATTGATTGGAGGTAGGAAGAATAGAAAAACAAAGAAAATTTTCTGTGTATCAAATTGCTTTCCCCATATTTCATGTTAAGTGTCTCTTCAAGGCTGAAAACAATGTGCATCGGTAGCACCGACATCAAATTATGACTGATGCTTAAACCATTGTTTTACGGCTATGGCTATGATTCTGATTTTGGAAAAGCTGACTTCAAAGTTGGAACAGAGAGCTGGATAGGATAGTAGGCCTATCCAAAGCAAGGGATAACTCAGCCTCTTAATTTCCATCCCAACTTCCTTGTTGCACAAGGTTTTTGTAGTATACATTGACTTCCTAGTAACATATTCACAGGACAGGCTGGAGCTAATTCTCCAGCCATTCACTTCTTCACTCTCCCTGCATGACAAGCCTCCTGATTTATTTTCCTCCTGATGTAGTTGCCTGTCACGCTAAAGATAACAGAGACTGCAACTCAGCTTAACTCAGATATAATACAAACTAGCTCTGAATCTTCAGCCACCCTTATTTTAACTCGGTTAGATATGAAACCACCACGAATTCTAAAATTCAGCATAAGTCCACCAGGAATGCTAAAATTTAGAGAAATTTGGAATTATTTTTATACAAAACTAATGCATAAACCTATTGGGTCGCTTGTTAGAAAGGGAGTGAATAGGAAAGGAACTCACTCATGTCAAACAGATCCTTTCCTGGGCTGCTCTCTTTGGTATCATCTGCTGTTCCACTGAAGGTACTGTCAGCATCTGCCTGAAGTGCCGATAGAGCTTCTATATTTATATGCTGGGTGTTTACGTATGTTGGCATCTCTGCTGTTGGGGTTACTTGTGATTTCCCTTCTGGCATACTACAAATATCCAGAGATCCTAGAAAATTCAAGACTTTTTTTCTTCTTTTTTGTATTTGACAGAACAGTGTTGTTACAATGACCAAATAACACCACACCCCATCACCACAGGTTTAAAATGCCCTGGAATGGGAGATGTAAAGTCAATAACAGCAGGATCTAGTAGAAAAAAAAGTTGATGAATGGATTCAGAACTGTGTTTCAATGGGTTGGGAGGGTTATTATTCAGGAGGAAAGGAAAAATTTGTAAATAAAGACTGTCAGTTTCAAAACTGATATTCAGTTGGGGAGTTGTGAGAGNCAACAGAAAACATATTCTGGCATTTGAAAAGAAAGTGTCCCCAGAAACACAGTAAAGCTGTCACATAAAGGTGGAAGGGGTGAAATTTCACACATAGGTTTTTATGTGATTTGCTTAAAATTCATGGACAACAACAAAAAGAACGATATGCATTATTTGTTATTCATGGAGCAAAGATCATGTGCAAACACATGCATTGCTCCACATTTTAAAAAAACTTCTGACTTTAGGCTCTTCCTTTGGAAACTCCATCTTGCACACCCCAGTGGGTCAGATTTTCAGAACAGACCATGCAGCC
>WAAD01017938.1:85141-110778 GCA_013389945.1 Fregata magnificens | reverse complement strand
ACCATGGGGTTTTAAGACATGGCAAGCTAGATAGCTGAAGGTTTGGGGCAACTCTGTTTATGAACTGCTCTGCAAAAAATAAGATTTTCTGAAGGTGTGCATTTAATAATTTATCCAGACGTAATTACCAAATGCTTTTCACAGATTTCAATACTAAAATTCGGACAAAGGGAATGTATCAACAAAGTGCAGTTCATTGCCTTAAGACTTTGAGGCATCAGACTTTCACATGCCTTGCCCACCCAAGACCTCCTGCAGTATTACAGCTAAAACTAGCAAAACTCACCTTGCTTAACAGGCCCATGATGCCAGTCTTCACTGAATTTGTCTCCTAAGTGACGACTCTGGTAATAGGTTTGCTCTCCTCCCACGCCTGCTGCAGACTAGAATGGACACATGTGCAAAGAAATTTTCAATTACCTTTAAAATGCTCAGATATATTATGAGTGGCTCTGACAATTTCCTTGGCTGTATTCTGTGTACTCCCACTCTTCATTTCCAATTCATCACGGTGTCAGAATATATATCTCACAAATGCATTTGTGTAGGAGTAAGATATTACCGGTGACCTTCATGTAAACTTCCCTGCTTCCTGCTTTTATTAACCCCCGCAATCCCAAATGATGCATCATCTCCTCCAGTACATCTGTCTTCACCTAGCAAGCCCTGACAAACCGTGCCTGGGAAAACCGTTCTGCAGAAACACACCCGGGGCCAGAAGACACCGCCAGCACCCTCCAAAGTATGAGCTGAAAGACTCACATTGGTACCAGGGGACACACTCGGGTACTGAAGGGAGGACGTTGTCTACAGACAAGTCCCCTCTGGATTTAAGCAGAGTTGTGCTGGATCTGAAAACTCCTCTTAGGTGACTACGTTGATACTGCAGTCAAACTTCCAACAGCAATGCTGGTAGAAATATCCAAGCTTACCTCAGGGCAACATGCAGTGGAAAACCTGCCTAGGAACCCGGCTGAATACTGACTGATCGCTGCTGAGTTATTAACATAATGAACTGTTAGTAATGACTGCACTGGATTGTTATAACGGTCCTGCATCAAATCTTTCCCAGTTAGTATGCACTATTTGATACTCTCTGAAGCAGACATGGTTTCTACAAGTGTAGTAACCTTCAGTGGATTTCTCTTCCTTGAGCCTGTGTAATCTTTTAACACCATGAAGAGCTCACCTCCTTTTGTTTGTTCTGAACCTGCCTAATTTGTTGCCCCCTAGATCTTCAATGCCCATTCAAAAGAAAACTGGCCACACATGAACAGCCATGAGCTATAAATGGTCCCAATGTATCCATCTTAAAATACACATTTTAAAAAAAATCTGGATTCATCAGCAGGAGGGCAGAGATGCAATTGCACTGACCTGAGCTGTATCTGCAGCAGTGGGAAGTCTTGCTTTGAGCCTGGCATCAATGAAGCCGCCAGGTGGGGGCATTTTATTTGGGATGTTGTTGTAATAGGGATGTTCTGTTGCCTCGCTATCTTCCTCCATCCATGGCTCATCGAAACTCTGTATCCTGTAAGAAAGTGAGTGCTTTATTTTGCCCCTCGTTTCCAAAGCACTTACAGATACTTGCAGCATGTTAAGACTGCCTGTCAGGGGATCACTATTGCATATTATTTTGACAATTCAGCCACCATTGTAAGTCAGGAAGCAATGATGGATCACACAGCAGACCCTCTCTGTTTAGAAAAACTTGATCTAAACCTCCTTTGCAATGGACGAAATTCTTTATGCTGAGTAAAGGATGTTTTTACTTAGCTTTAAAAGCCACTATAAACTGCATTAACAAACGATTTTATTTAACCTTACAGTAGCATTTGTAATATTATTACTTGATTGATTGACTAAGGCCTAAAACTTTGTCTTCAATTATGGCTGCTCTATCACCAGTATAAATCTGGAGGAACTTCACAAAGTCGAGATCGGATCTGTGGTTTCAGTCTACATTTAACAGTCATTTACACAAGTCTCAAGTGAGTACAGAATGCTTCCAGATTAGGGTAGTAGCATTTTATATTCACCATACACTCATTTTACTCTAATATAAGAGATTACGCAGGGTACCAGCTCACTGGAATTTATACTAATGTCAGCAAGCATATAGAAATCCATGTCAAAAACACAGCTCACCATAGAAAACAGAATGCTATATCCCAGCCTTTTAAACGTACACAAGCAGACAGATTTTGTACCCTCCAGAGAACAATGCAGTCAAAGCCTCTGTACCATACATCACATTCCTAAAAACTTCACCCTGGCTAATATCAGAAAAAGTGAAACATCGCTAGTCATTTTGGAAGCCCAGCAACTCTAGCTTACTTCATCTAAATTGACAGAGCTGCTGTAACAGTAACAACAATGAGGAAATGCCACAAATAACATCCATTCTTGGCCATCCAACTCTGCCTACTAACTACAATGGAAAACACATGATCATTTCAGTAAGTTCACTGTGAAATCCATATTTAGCCCATTCTTTTAAAATGACTGTGCTCCTTTCATATTCATTAGGCAAACCCTGCTTTGCTAATTCAGCAGAAATCTCTTTTTAAAGTATTTAAATCCTGTCTGTCTCCAGCAACTTGTCCACAGCACATTTTATTAAGCAAATACAAAGCTAAAGAATATTCTTTAGCAGTCTTCTGCAATCGTACTCACCTATCATGGAAAGTAGGTATCTTAGAGGGGCATCGCAAGTATTGCTTAAATCGAAGCTCAAACGCTTGCCCTATGGTGCTGATGACATCCTGGGCCAGGCCATCACAGCATTCCAGTATATGACAAGCTAAATGAAAAAGATTTGACACATGCACATGCAAATCATTGTTTATGTTATGGTGGGATGCACTGACCCATGACAAAACACCTACATGTCAGGCATAGTTGCCCTATTCATGGTGTATACATTTCAGTAAAACCCAACTCTGGCACAGTGAATTTCAGGCCATGGGGTCTCTTTAAAGGTTAAATAAAATTGCTCAGGTGTGTAACTGCAATAGGCAAGACCACAAATCAGTTCCGCAATCTTAACAAGTCCATAAAGACAGGAAATCTTATAAAATTTCACTTGTTATTACCTGAATGCAAGAGATTATATGAGAATTCTGAGTTTAAGTTGAGATTATAAAAATATTAGTAGATGGTAACAACAAAAAATTTTTCTTTGGTATCCTCAATTTTATCCCCACTTCAGTTTTACATCTAAGTTTGCAAGCTGTTCACTTCCTTAGAGTTTCCAGAATTTCCCAAATTACAGGCTGAGGGAGGAGCAGTAACTAGGATACTTCCTAGATCCCAGGCCCTGATCTGGTTCCAGTAATACAGAGGGCTGGTACCTTTTCCTGCTTGTCGGTATGGAGACACTCTCAGCAAACTGTGGGATCACTAGGGAGCACAGAGCCAGGGCCCTGGTTAACTCCAGCACTCCCCCATGTGCCACCTCTCTGAACCCACTGTGACAGAGGCAGTAAGGAGGGAGGCTGGAAACTTAAGCTCTTTTCCTATGGGAGACTGAGAAACCTTTATCAGCTGTCCGAGCAGCAAAATCCATTCTGGTTTTAAGTCAGAGAGTGGCTCAGAGATATCATCTTACGTGACAACATAAAGAGGTGAACCGGCGAAGATTTCACCTAACACTGCAGAAACGTAGATGGGTGTTAAGAGCTGGAAGCTAAAGATCTGAATGAACAACACCTTGGTGATATTCAGAAAAGCCCAGGCAAGTTCATTTTCCATATTCAGTGCTGGACAAACACATGGTCTAGTGGCTAGAGCCTGGATTGGATTTGAAACTCTGGTTCTTCTTTTCCAAGCCCTACCACAGTACAGTGGGATCTTGTTCAAAGTTACTAATTTCTATTGCCCCTGACTGCTTTAATAACCCGAATATAAATTCTTCAGCTGAAAAACTGCATTTTAGTATATGCCGCCCAGTGTCCAGCTCAGTGGAATCAAGTGCTTTGGATGACAACGTCCTACAAATAAGGGTTGGTCATGACATTTGTGGGACATAATTTTAGTTAACACAATATAGGGAGACTAAGGAGGTTTAGCAATGAGTTCTCAGAGGCTGATCTGCTGGACAGACTTCTGAAGAAGCCAGAATAAAGGGCCAAGAAACCTGTAGTTATGCAGGTATGTAATGACCCTCAGCAGCAGCAGCACCTCACGCAGCACAAGATGGCACCAGTCACAGTGCTGCCCTGCTAAACAAATCCAGTGATGCTCTCTTCTCACCTTATAGCATCTGCTGTGCCGACCAGCATGCTGAGGCAATGCCTGATTCAGGGGAAATGTCCTTAGCTACATGTTGAAAGTGGATTCAGCAGCCAAAAACAGGACCTCCATGTGTTCAAAAACAGGGGTAGATATCCCTGGCTAGCAGCAGGATATTTGCTGTTTACCCCCTCCGCACGACTGCTGGCGACAGAGAACAATCAGCCCCCAGATAAGGGGCAGACTTCTCTCCGTGAGCGTGGACCAAAAGTAGTTAGGCCAAACAAAGCTATAATTTTTGCACTCTATAACTAGAGTGGGGATTTAAAGAGGCTACATTGCTCACTGCTAAACCTGTCTGGAGCTGAAATGAAGCATGAGTCATTAAGTAGTTTCGGTAGGTGACATAATGAGTAACTTGTTTCCTTGGATACGTGAATGGACTTTCAGCAGGTAGGAGATGTGCTTCTTGTAAAAGGATGAGAAGGTTTGGCTCACACAGAGATAATTTCTTGTGAATGTTACAGCAGAAGACAGACAGCCTTTAGCTTGCTAGATGCAGAATATAAAGCACGAAGAGAGCTTTTCCATCCTTGGGAAGAAATGAATCTAATATGCAAGTGAAAGCTATACTACAGCATCGGTGCTAGTGTCAGTAACAGCAGCAGTAACATTTTCAGTAGATACAGAAGTAAATTCAAACTCACTTCTAAAGTAATTTGCAGATAACACAAAGACTGACAGAATAGCCACAGATGGTGAAAGAGGGCAATCCAGATCCCTTGGTAAACTAGACCTTTTAAAAAAATGTGTTTTAATACTGGTCACATACAAAGTCACTGATCTGCAAACCACTGATGTATATACACAGTTGGGGAAAGCTCCCATGGAAAGCTGTAACGCAGAAGGCTTAAAGATCACAGCGTGAAAGAATTTCACATGAGGTAACAGTGCTTCACTGCAGCAAAAAGGGCTTATGAGAAACTGACTAATGATGAGGACAAAAGCAAATAAGAATAGGAAGGAGCAGCCTCCATTATAGATTGCTGACATTAATACTAGATTAGTCCAAACAATAACAGGCATCATCTACCTTTTTAAAACAATGCAGAAAAATGAAGGAACAGAAATTATCTGAAGGATGGAGGACGTGCACTGCAGCTGGAAACCTACAGAGTTCACTCTGTCAAACTTTTCTTAAAGAAAACTGAGAAATGACTTGAACTAAATACACCACAGGAAGACAATACCAGGTGCTTAGGTGACTCCTTGATCTAGGATAGACTAGCTCAACAAGGAACAGTGACAGGAAGCTAAGGCTAAACACATTCAACTTAGATATAAGGAACATAGTCCACGAAACAGTTTATATATAAAATCTACTGACACAGGAACAGAAAACAGAGCACAGGGCACCTCCAAACCCTACAGTGCAAACATCTGGTCTGCAATGCTGGTCCGCTACATTGCCACTGAGATCTCTCAGCACAACTGAATCTGGTTTAGCAGAAGGGTACTGCTAAAGCAGGTGGGTTGGAGAGCAGCTCTGCACCACACAGCCTGCAGTCTGATGCTGGAGCCTTTCTAATGGGGGACACAGGATGTTGGAACGTAACAAGCATGGCAAAGAACTGGACTATCTCGCCACCTCCCACTCCCCATAAGTTTTCTAGGTGTTTCACTAATATTCAGCATATTAGTATGTTTAGTGGAGGTATTATTTATGAGCTAACGCTCTCAAGTCTGGACATCTCTGCACATGGACACAATAGATTGTTGAGGTATCTAAGATCATTAAAAGTGACAAAATACAGAAGCTATTGAACTAGTTGTGCCTATGGTAAGGTGGCAGCTCAGGGTTTGCAGGGTTGGCATTTTGGAGTTAAAGTGTTTGAATTCTGCAGAAATCCTGTTGGAAGTGCTTGAGTCTTTTTTTGGAGCTAGTCTTTTTTCTCTATGAATCTATGAATAATAAATAGATTCTCAGGTACATTATACAATACTTTGTATCTAGCATTAAGACCTAGTGATGCTTTCTGCATTACAAGCAGGAATGTTTTCTGTACCTATTATTTCAGACTGTAATTTACACTTTTTATAATTTACTTTTATTTTTGAGAATCTGAACTGGTTCTTAGTCTTTGAAGACAATCAACAAGAGGTTCCCTGTTCCTGACTGATCACTCATAAAGCAATACAACCTTGAATAAAACTTCACTGAGAAAGAGGATTACAGCCTCCAGCAAGCTGGCTCAAAAGCTCACTATTTGGTAAAGAATCTGATTCTGCTAGGAAGAATGAGGCATGCACTGAGAAGACCTAACAGATTCAGCCACCTTATCGGGGGACTTAATCAGAAGACTGCTTAGTTCTTGCACTGTTATTGGGTGTAGATAAGAGTTAGCTGGTGCCTAGACACTCACGCAGCCAAGTAAGGCAAGTGTTTGATTAAAAAGATGAAGAGAACCCAAGTGATATTTGGAGACGAACTACAGGCAAGACCTGTTCCAAGTTTGAGAACCAACTTGCACATGGCTGTTCCTTATTGCTACACAACCTTTCCATGACTTGGTCGAAGACAATCTTTTTATTGGGCTGCATTTATTTTTTTCTGGGGGGAAAAAAGTCAACTGAATTATACCATGAATAATCCATGTTTCTGAAAGGAAAAAATGTGCCAAATAGATATTTCTAACTTACCTCTCCGATTAACAGGATCCTTAGCTACATATGCAACATAGTCAGTTGTATCCTGTCAAAAAATTAAGATACCTAAAATGAATGCAAAAAATCTTTGCACTGATCATAGCAAAAGATCACAGTCCAGAGTGTGCATATTCCTGCGGGTAGAGCCTCAAATGACATGTTTTGCTCTATAGTTATATACTACTTAAACCCCATAAAAACGTTTATGGGTTTTGGTACTGATCCCACCACTTTGCTTTCTCCAGAGTGTGATCTATTCCAGCAGAACTTAAAAATCTCTTCCAAGGCCTTTGAAAATCAATTAAACAAATTTAGTAAGATTTGGACCAGGCCTCATTTAGAAGGGACTAGAATTACAAGTCCTCATCTTCGAACTACCTGGAGATTTTGTGTTCAGAACATGAATAATCAACTGGTTCTGTGGCAGAAAGAGTGGGAGTGACAGCCCTGCTCCCCAGAAATACTGAGCAGTGGCGTTTATTCTTGTGTGACAAGCAGGTGTGTTTACCGACTACAATGCCATATGGCACAGAGGTGCTCGGCCACTGCTTGGCTGTGACAAGCGGTCTCCCAGGAGGCTCTCCCCCAGCCCATGGGCTGCTCCCAGCCATCCCCGTTGCCACACGCCAGGTGGATTTTCTGGCAAGAGCAGGCTGACAGCTTCTTTGGGGATTTTTTTGCTTGCTCTCCTGCCACCCTCACGCTCCTGTGCACAAGCGGTGCAGACTGTTATCGTTGTGCACATGAAACAGAATGGCCAGTGCTTCCGGGAAACATGGGGCCTGCTGGCACATCTGGAAAATGCCATATATCCTTGATGCGATCAGGAAGTCCTGGTTAGATCTGATATTTCCTGACAAGCCTGGCTAGTCAGGTATAGCTAAACCTAACTGAGGTATATATAGGATACACTACAGCTGGCTGCATGAATCTACCCAAAGCCTTTTCAGGGGACTGATCCAAGACCATTGCCAATTATGTCAAGCTCTAATGTCATAACAAACATCAATCTTCAGTTAAACGATAGACTTCTTTAGCTTAGCTTTCTCTAGTGCAAGCACACACCACCACCTCCCACCCAAAACAAATCACTGTGCTGCATGTATACACAATTTCCTTCCTAAGGAGAGGGCAAGGGAAATGATGAAGCACATTCATGGTTCTGGTGACAGATGTGTAGCCGTATCACTTAATGTATTATTGGAAGTCACTCAGAAACAGCAGTAATGAGGTTGGCCTGTAAAAAAAGCAGAGCAGAGAAGAATAGCCCTAGCATTTTGTCCAGTAATTTCTTAAGCACCCAGTGACATAGTGTCTGGGCAATGACTTGCATAATGATGCAAAAAGTAAGCGGACGAGAAAAGTGGTGGTGTCTATACAGTAGCAAATAAAACAGAGCCAAGATAAAGGCCTGAGAGTTGTCCCGCAGTTGCCCATACTGTTTAATTGTTGCTACTCTCCCTTGCCTGGCTGTGCTGGTTTCCCACACCATGCTCTGAAACTCTCCAAGGGACTGGCACATGCTGGGCATCAATCCCGAGAGACCACTGGGAAGGAAGAGAGTGAACGTGTGGATGCAAATTGCTCTATGCTGTTTAGTTTCAGGGCCAGAAAACAGGCCACAGATCATTTTATTTACAAGTGCAGACATAGCTAATGGATACATTTATGCCTGAGTAAATCATAGATCTATCTCATAGCTAGCGTGGGTGTGAGAGACTGGAACCACCTACTCTTTATTTCATCTACAGCTCTCAGATTCAAGCTGTCTATGACAAACCATTAAGGACCATTTCACAGTGGCTAAATTAGAAGACTCCCATCAAAAGGCTATACAGGGCTGGGCTGATGCAGCAAAGTGGTCCCTGACATTCAAGGACTGAAGACAAGTATGAATGAGCTATAATTTTCGCCTCAAAGAAATTGCATTGCGGTGTTAAAATTTGGAGGCAGGGCTGAAACTGAAAAACTGCTGCCTTCAGGGACCTCTGAGAGACCTGCCTTATTAGACCTTATGAGACCACTTCTCTGAAATTTCAGCAAGCATCTTCAAAACCAGATGCCTTGGCCTGGAAACAGCCACCTGAAATGACCAGGAATGAAAAATGTTTAGTGTATCATAAGGAGGGGCTGAAGAGAGCTAAAGGAGATCCAGAACAGAGCTTGGAAGTGAACAAAAAACTATTCTGAAATGGTGTGTAAAAGGATTTGGTGGAGAGATTTTTAAGCTCCCATGTACTGACACAGCCAGAAACTGTCTGACTCATTGCAAAGGGGAATATTGCAAAAATATATATGGTATTCAAGCTGTTCTCCAAGACTGTGGAACACTTCTCCGGTGGATATATTTTGGATGATGAAGGTAATTAATGCTTAGGGAGTGGGAGGAAAGTTGCAAAGCTAATTGCTGGCGCAAATGTGCGGCAGATATCCAGAGCAGAAAAGTGGATGGAGTGAGAAGTAGGGGCAGTCTCGCTTCTAAATAAACCAAACTTCAAAAATCAAAATAAGGGAAGTATTTCCTGAAGAAACGTGAGCACAGATCTGGGTTCCTAGTTCAGTATGGCCTTTCTCCATTAATTTTAAATCTCATATGAGGAGGTGAGCTTACGGGCTGGAGCCCAACTGTGTTCGGGGAATACGGTTTGGTGGCGGCAGTCCTCCACCAAGTGGAAATCATTAAGGGCTGATGAAAGTTATGTCTGGATGACCCTCAGATGGCTTAATAAAGCTGTGACTTAAATCACATCCTTGCATCTTGTCTTCTTCCGTGTGCACGCAGGACAAAGGAACCACCTGCTTTATGAACAAGCTTTTGATTTAAAGTTGTGCCAGATACTAGCCCACTGAGACAAGCCTGTAGAGCATCATTAGATACTCATACGTACCCTCTCCACCCCCAGAATGAGATCATCATGCAGTCGCCTTATTGGGAATGCAACTTTACAATTTCACTGTCTCTTGTAGGCTCCCTTACACCATGCAATTTGATTTCTCTGGTAGCTCACTGACTCAGTAGCATGATTTTTATCACTCTAAAACATTTGGAAGAGCTTGTTTACTCCAAATCCATTCTCTACCGCTGCTCCTCCCCTCTTTCCTGGTAAATCCTTCTATCAGTGGGCAGTGTGCAATGGTGTTTCCAGGACTTAGCATTTGGGAAGGCAGATGGGGAGCGAAGAATCTTCTTACGGAGGCAGGGAACTGTGCTAATCACTCCTCTGCCCACTTCAGGAATTGTTCATTTACAGCATCCATTGCAATCTGTTGTATTTCAAAGCTGCTGTTGATCCATTTTTTGTTCCTCAAATTGTTATGATATGGTGTCCTTTTCCCTTCTGGAACTGAACTGAGCTCAGCAGAGCTATATGAAGACTGGAGTTGCCCTTATGTTTTCTGAGGATAGTGAAATGAACAGAGAAAGTGCCAAGGACCTTCAACTTAACAGAGTTGAACTGAGAGAATTAACTCACAAAGCAGGCTAGAAATTGCCTTACCTGTAGTACATGGCTGATAAATGACAGATAATCATATGATAGCGGAAAAGGCAGACTCATTCAACTAATCTAGATTTAAAAGCTTTCAGACCTCTAAGAGGTGAGCAATGTCCCTGTTTTATAATTCTCCCATTGCTTCCTGGGTGACAAATAATTTTTAAGCACATTTAATATGCCTTTGGATGGACTGCTTATAAAACCAGAGAAAAGCGCAACAAGCAGGAGTCTGCCCTTGATCTAAATGAACCAAATGTGCAGGTGTATCTGAAAGTCTTGCAAAACTAGAAAGAAAGATCCAGGCTTTTCCTGAAAGCCTGTCTTCAAGCTGTGTGTGTAGTGAATATACCTGAAGGCAGCATTTAGCACAGTCTTCTCAATGTACATTTAAAGATGAGAAGAAAAAAACTAAATGCATACATTGCTATAAATATAACTGCAACATAGTCTATTACTCTAAAAAGTACAAAATAAAAATAAGTCAGAACAAAAATTCACACAATACCCATATGACTATACTACATTACTATGAAAAACAGAGCCCTGCTTATCAGTTATTATATGAATGCTTACAGCCCTTTGATACTCTTTGTTTCAGTCATTCAAAGAGAAGGATTTATGACTGCTTGTCAGTCGTTTCCCTCAAAAAGAGTTTGATGGCAACAATCAAGAAGAATTTATGAAACAAGAAACAGGAGCTATTGTGGTTATATTTTTCTTTCAGTAAGCTATGCAATAAATTTTGTCACACAGTCCTCATAAAGCAATATCTATGAGGGGGAAAGTTTTAAAGAAATACTTACCGGATCACCTCCAGATGCAAAGGAAATAGATTGCATATGGTGATTTGCTATGATCTGTATGAATCAGAAAGAATAAGCGTGAGTCAGTAGGTTTTCTTACAGCTTACCCTTTTGATTTCTGTTTTGGTTTGTACAGGGGTGAAAATCCAAAACCAAGATCAAAATGACCTCTGCATTTCACCTACAAGGAGTGCAAAGAGTAGTGTGGTAATATAAACAAACTTAAGGATGAATGTATCTGTTCTGGTGTTCTTTAAAAGCTAGCAGGACATGGCAAAATTGCTAAATGTGCTCAGAACTCCAGTAAATCATATAGATCTGTCATACAGTATCTTTGGAGAAATTTTAATCTGCTAAAGCTCACTTTCTTTATTACAGATAGTGATGAATGGAGCACAGGGTCTTATTCATCAAAGTACTTTGCTGATGCCACTCTGGTGAAATCAATGAAATCATGCCAATCTGTACACCAGCTAAGGATCCTAACATTGCTTCCAATACCTACTGTGTCATTTTATGTTTCAAACACCAACATGTTTCAATATGCAAACAGAATTTTGAATCTAGCTCCAATGTAGCATTGTGGACAAAATCTCAGGCATACTCCAGGGCATTTGAAATTCAATTTGCTTATGTACAATTTGAACTAATATGATATTTCTCTGGGAAGAGACAAATTGTCATGAACCTCTAATACAAGGAGAACAGCTCTGCTCCATTGCTATTCTGAGATTCAACTTCTGAAATCTTTTAATAATGAAATCATGTAACAACCAAGAAAGAAAAGGTCATTTGAAAGAAAATTTCACTTGATCATTTGATGCACAGAAACCATGCCAAGGAATTAATCTGGTATAGGACCAGCCCCTTACTTAGTGCCTCAGAGCATGTGATAATAGTCATCTGGATCTTAATTGGTCACTTTGGAGAGGGTACCACATACTTTAGAAAAACATTTTGGAAAAAAATGACGCTAAAAAGATATTCTCTGGGCTGTTTTCCCATCCTGCAGCTTAAAGAGCAGAACTGGCAACTATCTTCCTTGGAAAGAAAAAAGCCTGACATGAGTTTCTCTGGATCTTGCTGCTTCACCAAGTCAGAGAGGGTTGACAACTATTTGTAGTGCTTCTTTGATGTAAAGAGTTCTTCATTGTCAATACTCCTGCTTGTCCCACAGCAGCCTCTGAAGATGTGGTTAATTTTTAAGTGCTCAGTGGTGACCCACCATTCCCTTGCTCGTCAGTGAGCATTTCCTTCTCTTCTTCCCATAAAGAAGTGATCCTAACAATAGAGATTGTACTAGTGAAGATTTGTTACACATTTAATATTGTCACTATTTTGAGTTGTGCAAATAACCTGATCTTTGAGTTCAGCATCATAAAAACCAAAATTACTTCAGATTGCCTCAAAACTTATTTTTCCAAATTTTATGAATACTGAAAAGTGCTTGAAACCATCAGTTCAAGTCAGAAATTTTTTTTTTTAATTCCACAGCTAAACAGTTTAGTTTAGTTTGAGGCAGGGGTATTTCCATTCCACAAACACCCCCACCCCCATACTAAAATATTGAAACAAGGCATAGCAAATTACCAATGCCTTGCATTGCTTAAAATGAAGCGATTCACTAATGTTGGCACATAGTTTAGAAACATTTCAGTCTACCCAAACCTGCCTTTTAAACAAATAAACAAATCAACTTCCACTCATACGTGCTTAACATGTTCACAAAACTGTTCTGCAGGGATACATGCAATTGCTTTCCTGCTGCCCCAAGGGCCAACAACACTGTCTTGTCTTTTCTTTCGTTCCAGCTCCTCTGGCAAAAAGAGGCTATTACAGCCATCTTCCTGGGTGGGGCCTCAAAGGGCAAAGCTGCTGGGCCATGCTTATTTTCAAATCAAATGCTTGGCACAAACAAGAAACAAGGGAGACCACAGCCAGACTGAGGATCTCTGGGAAACCAGACATTTCCCAGGCCTGCAGCACCCAGACCAAGTCTATCACAAAAAGAATTATGTGAGAGAAAGATAAACAGTTTTGTCAACTCAGAGAAAAGGCAAAACATCTGGGGGAGGATTCTTCCCTGGGATAAATCAGTTTAACTCCATTTCTACCCTGATGTCAGCTGAAGACAAGGCAACTTTCAGGATTTGGCACTTTTTTAGTAGATCTAATTAACATCAAGTTCCTATGCTTCTGACTGGGGGCAACTGTCCTTATGAAAAGCACTGCTGTGTATATTCCGTAATAAGGCTCCAAACTACTGCAACCAGCCATAACGCGGCTCCCACAGTCTCAGTGCTCACTGCAGAAGATGATGATGTTTTCTAAATAAGGATAAGAATGAAGATAAATCAATGAAAACATAATAATAAACAGCAAGCTTTTTAATAGACAATGTATGTATTCTTTCGTATTCTTTAATCCTGACGCTCCTAAGAACAGCAGGATTTATTTTTTTTTTCTCTCTCTAGCTGTATCTGGGCAGAAAGTTGCATGCCCTAACGCAGTATGTGGCTCACAGCAAATAGCACAGCGGTGACTACGCATGTCTGCCTGCTTTCTCTTTATGTATACCCTGAGCAAGGATTTTTCTCATCTCATACATCATTCACAATCCACTGCAGTGATTCCCCGAAGTCTGTCTGTACCTTCAGCACAATGAAGAAGAAGAAATGGGCTGTTTGAAAAAGGCTGCCTTGTCTCTCTAAAAGACTGACATTTCACTGCACTGCAAAATCCCTGAGGCTGTATTTTTAGCAGCACCTCAGGAATAGATTGCCCTTTAAGGCTCTAAATGGGAAGAATGACAACAGAATTGGGGATGCGCATTCAGTCCTTTAGTCACTTACTCCAAATGCATCCCTTTTAACAGTCTGAAAGTTTGTAATTGTACCCAACAAGAACTCCCACGACCAGAAAACACCATTTCACGTTGTAGGTCTTTTAAGAGCAAAAGCGAGCTGCCTGAAACAGGGCAAGAAGAAAATAATTCATCAAAGCTGTGTTGAATACTGGAATAAACTATGACTCCTACTATGCTTTATATTCTGTTTTCATTCATTTCATAGACATTATTGAGGAATAATAACTTTGAGCAACTGAGTATTTTGGCAAACAGCAAATAATTGTGCAGTAGGCTGTTCATCAAAAGCCTCACAAATTAATACGGCAGTTACACTCACCTGTTTTGTATCAGGAGTCATTAGGTTTAAGCTGGTGGTGGAGATATTCAGCATTATGCTCATTCCTGCAAACTGAAGATTGCTCTTTCCCAAGATGCTAGAAAGAACTTTGCTTGGTGGCTGTGAGGGGGTGGAAAAAAAGCACATTTTTGTTCTCTGTTTATGTGGGATGGCCTTCATTGTATGCAGGGTTAGCTGTAATCTTAAAGGTTTCTAAAAAGTTGCTGACTTTTCAAAGATCATTTCATTGCAACAGCTATTTTCCTCTGGAGATAATTTCTCATTTATACTACTACTAATAATAATAATAAAAATATTCATCCACTCTTGACCTAACAAAATAGGGGGTTTGTGAGATAGCAAAGTGTCATCTTCACCAAAGGACCAAGTGAGCAGGCTAAGATGAATGCCTTAAGTCAGTATCTTAAAATGGCATGTTCTTATTCTGTAAAAACAGCTTCAACTCCTGAAAAGAAATCTGTTGTTTGCTCTGCATCTACTGACTGCTCTACCTGCTTCCCACATGGAAAGTGGGACTCCAGTGATACTGATGGGATGCTCACAAAGAGGGATACACAATCTCATTATGCTTGTAGACTTCTTAGCAGTAGGTAAAAGCCCAGCCATACGCTAAAATCTCTGTATGTTGGGTTACAATATGCAGCTAAAGATTACTCCTAACTCAGAGAAAAAGTACAAAGTGTGGGAATGTAATAAAGGGGATGTAATAATATTGATAACTTTTGTAGCCTTTCACTAGATCTTAGGAGGTTTTGTAGCAATACAAGTTATGCTGCCAAAGCAAAATTTACAAACTTCTCACCTTTGAAAGCTACAGGGAACCACACAGCTGCATGAGAGCAGCCTCATTCAGGTACAAAATCAGGCTGCCCAGCAATAACAGACCAAGTCCTTCCACTTGCCGTACTTGCACTGGTGAATATTTACGCTGGTCATTAGGATATAAAAGCAAAGCTGTGACTGGAGGCAGCGTTCTTCTGCCATTGTATTTGCATTTGTCCTAAGCTGCCTGCAAGCTTGAAAAGTTCTTTCCCTAGCAGGATGGACACACTTGTGCTTCTTTACTCCTTAAGGTTTTAGCTTCTCTTCCTTCTGTTTAATTGATTAAAAATACACTACCTACATACTGTTCATATGTAACATTTGTGCTGCACTATTTTGTCATGTTACAGACCTAGTATTTCATTAACTTCTCTTTAAAACAAGCCCTTGTGAATATTCTTGTTTCTCTTCTTTCCTTAAACCTTCATGATTCCCAGCTCGTGCCCAAGGATCACCTGCCCACAGTGTGGGTAAAGTGTGAAAACTTGGCCTCAAGAAGTACATGTCACCTTAACCAAATTCATAAGCCACTAGTGGCAAAAACATGATGGAAGTACAGACTGGCAAAAGATAGCTGTCTTTAACATTCACCTGAAATTCTGTTGCTGGGCTAATTTTCTTTGCAGCCAGTAGACTTACTTTAAAAACACTATTTGTCTTCAATAACTGATAAGCAACATTGCTTCTAAAACCAGTAATACAGCAAGGTGTCTCACTAGGCACTTGCGACTCTGTCTAACCTACTTTTCCAATGGTATTTTGCATCATTTTGCTTTCCAAGGAAAAAGATATTTTCCTCTTTACTTTCAGGTTTGAAAACAAAAGCCAGAGAACCTAGAAATGCCAATGAGATAAATTGGGGGGGGGGCGCGGAGGAGGGGGGACGGGACACCACAACCTTAACTTCTGAGACAATTTCCAATTATGCTGTGACATATGTTGTCACATATGCCTAATTTTACCAGGGGAAGATTCTCCATTGCAAACAAGTGGCATTTCATTCCATCCCTTTCGGCTGGGATTCTGCCTAGATGGCGGAGCAGCTGGGGAAGCTGCCAGACCTTTTCTTTCACCTGCCCATTCTCCTCCTGCGCCCGACAACACACATAAGGGCCATAATTAATTGCTTTCTATGCTCCTTCCCTTCGAGCTAGCATTAAATCCCAGCTTTGCTAGCAGGCCCCTTGAAGAGCAAGCAGTGCAAGACTGTTGAGAGCCATCAGTGCAGGAGCCAAGCCGAGGCTTCCTCCATGCCTTGCCTGCAGATCCTAACTCCTACCACACAAATAAGAATAAAACCATGGTAATAACCATGTCAGGCAAACGCGCACTGGACCTGTCATCAATGTTGGCCACGGAGCATCGGCCACCGGTGTTTATGAAAAGAGCGTAGAGAACAGAGGATCACCTGGTATGCTCTCTGCATTTCCAGAAATCAGTGATTTCCAAACTCATGAATTGTCACCAGTAGAGCTATGCTCCAAGAACAGATCTAATCCCCTTCAAAACTATGTACATTTTTGGCATCTGCAATAGCTTCCAGCACCTCTTTCCACAATTTACTCATGCATTTTATGAAAAGGCATTCCTTTTTGTTTGTTTTAAGCCTTCCACCTGAAATCTACAAAAGAAAGAAAAGAAAAAGGAGGCGGGTTCTACAATAGGAACATAAAGGCAGGCCACAATTTTTTTCCTAGATGTACTCATACTTCTAGATGCCTATAAAAGCAGATCCTGGCCAAAAGGGCAAGAGGCAACATACAGTGGGTGAAAACAGCCAATACTTTAAATGATTAATGATCTGCAACTCTCAGAGCTGCTTTAAAGTCACCTGCCTGCTGTGCCTCGTCTCCTCTGTGTTGAACTAAGAAAATACAGTCAACTGCACTACAAGAAAAGAAAAATACCTTTCGTTTCTTGAAGGCTCCTTTGGCACCAGGCACGGCTTCACAAACACGACTGATTGCTTCCCTGAAGAGACAGAAAAAAGCTTTATGGCAAATGAATGTGTGGGTTTCTACACTACACTTGAAATGCACTGGGAGAGCACAGCTTCAGACCGTATTTCTGTTCACAAGTGAGGATAGTTAGCGGGTCAGTTAGCTCTCTTCTCAAGGCTAAAACAGGTGCCATTCAAATTTAGATTACTTCAGTGTGAAACAGAAGTCAGTAAATAGTCTATGTTAGTGTACCGAAAAGTATCTTGAGAACTACAAAGGATAAAAATGTTTTCTCTCACTATTAAAAAGACCTTTTCTCACCGTAAATTAGAATATTTGCCTTAATACCTTCCTCCAAGTCTCATTTTTGTACCTTATTAAACCATGAGGAATCTGATTGTAAGACGTGTCTTTAATCAACATTGCTTTACACCTTTTTTAAAACCTTTCTTGTAATGTAAGGGGTAGTACCTATCATTGTTCTCACTACTATACTCTGCACTTTTCCAGTCAGAGCAGAACCAACCGGCTTTAGATAATATCAGTACCCTAAAATATTCCTGGTAATATGCATGTTGTATACAATACATGTGATGTACAAAATTTGAATTGATATTTGTTCAATATGATCTGAATAATTTATTTGTGGCCCTATATTTACATTGTAAGCAAAGTCAATGCCATTAACATTTTGCCTCCGTTTTCTAAGATTGCTTCATTCTTCCCATCGCACTCAGGTTGAATGAAAGAAATGCATGTTGAAAATGAATTTGAATTCATACTCTCTCATAGGAGAGTAACTGTATACTACAAAAACTCTTGAAAACATACTGCTACAAACAAATCTTACAGATCCTCTCAGTATTTAACAACTTATTATCTGAATAGTCAACCTGGTCAGTATTTAGAATTTGCTCCCATGCATGCAGAGACCTTGCTGTGACCATTAGCTACAATGCTGTAATAGACCTGTCCCGTTGATACTGTAAGACAGAACAGTTGCACAGGGATGAGTAAAGGTGAGTCCAAGCCATGTTTAACGGTTTTAAGTTGGATTGAGACTAACAGCACATTATATTTAGACCTACAAACATGCAAATAACACATCTTTTATGCAAAATAATAAAAAAAAAAAGAATGGAAGACAATGAACTACAAGCTAAAGAACAGTCAAAATAATCAAAACCTTGAAACATCACCTTGACAAAAACATAAATTATTTTGATTTTATGCCATGTGCAGGATGATATGCATTAGGTGAATGCACAGGATCAACAAGTGAGTCAGGAAAGAATGTCATATACGTATCAGCATTCAACATATAATGGCTCTTTGACTCCAAACAAGTGTCTTAGTTAAAGTAGCTACTAACTTTTCTTACAGAGCAAGTAAAAATTGGTTGGCTTAAAAGAGCAGCCCTGATGCATCTTAGAAATACAGCGCAGCAAGAACCACACACACCAATCATCATGATACTGAGACATAGGTTACTCCTGAAAATGTAATCAGGAAAAAGAAATATTATTCTTCTCCACCAAAAATGCTTTTCTTCGAATCAGGTGAAGCAAACAGGCATTATGTTGTACACAGCCATTCCCTCAGCCTTGCTACTGAGCTAAAACTTGTGGTTTCCCACCTCTTTCTTGCACCGAACCAAATCCTTTGAAGGCAATGGGATGGGAAGTGTAGGCCTGTGGCAGTCCTCAGCCCACTGCTGTCTTTCAGACCCATGCCTCTTGCTTCCCCAGGTGCATCTGAGCTTCCCAGGCATTTTGGCTGCAAGTTGCTGGCACAGAGACATCGCCAGCACTTCATCCTCTTTGTCTCCTCCGGTGGTCTGATTAGCACATTGAGATCCCTCATAAGTTTTGCTTCTCACAAAAAGGATTTGTATTTCAGAGATTTGGTCAAGCATTGGAACAGGCTGGAGGTGTTCCTGGAGGTGTTCAAAAAACATGTAGATGTGGCACTTTGGGACATGGTTTAGGAGGCATGGTGGTGCTGGGTTGACGGTTGGACTTGATGATCTTGGAGGTCTTTTCCAACCTTAATGATTCTATGATTCTATGAGTTATGAACTGTGCTTGTGGGACAAATTCGCCTGTAACTTCCTTTCTCTTCCTATTTGCCTCCACCGTCTTCTCTCTCTAGCAGCAACATGGAGCAGGTAGGAAGAAAAGGGAATTTTCAGGCCACCACACCTGACAGAAAATGTTTACAAGCTTGTTATTTTTCTGGTGCAGGGCTGGGATTTGTAGTGGTTTTGCTACTACCTCTTCTGCCTGCCAGCTCTTGATAATCAGACATAAAGCCTCTTACTCAATAGACCCATCTCACTCAAGGACCTTGTTGATCAAAACCACCACTTGAGTGTAGGAGAGGAAACGCACCAGCTGAAGAGGCTGAAGCCCAGGGCTGAGGGCTGGCAAGGCAGCCTTTGTTACTGTTTGTACGTCATGCCTCGGCAGAGCAGGGGAAGCACTAAGCAGCTGAAAAGCTAGGATATACATCCTCGCACTCAGTAACAAAGTGGTATAGATTTTTGAACTACCTGTCTTCCTTTTAGTAAAATGTCTTGGTTTTACTGAACTTGGTGTTCCCAAAGTCTGCAGGAAGAGCGGAAGTGAGGTAAGGACCTGAGAAAGGTGACAGCTTGTTGAGATACACATCAGATGAGGCAGGATGTCTGAACTTGAATTCAACAATTCTTTTAACTTCAGTTTTTGAAACTCTGTGAACACTAAATGTACTCAAGCAACTGCAGGGTTTAAGTTAACAATACTTTTGGTGAAAATGCTGGGAACTTCAGAAAAGTTATTCATAGAGCAATTCTGCCTAGGCAAGGTCAGAGAGGCCTGGCAGCAACTCTTTGTGTACCTGCAACAAAAGGCACAGTACTTTTCCCACCTGGGACTGAAGGAGTCTTAAAGAAGTATCTGATGAAAACGGGAAGAAAAAGGATGGGGGAATATCTGCCACTGCACTGATACACACTTTTTCCAGGGGAAGGTTCCTGGATCTCTCTGTTCAGAATATTCTAGATACTTTTTCGGGGGGTCTTTACACAGATAGCCTGGTGGTGTGGAAAAGACGTCCTAAAGACTTCTTTCTAGCTTGCATTGCCAGACAGCACAGGCCAGACATATGTTTTTTTTGCAGCAAATCAAATTTGCAAATGCCTCTGCAGCACAAACACCTGAGCCACAAATCAAGCCCAGAAATAGGCACTGCTGCTAGGTTGAGAGTGCCATTACCTGACTTGTGCATGCAAACGCTTGTCTAAGGAAGGCAAAAGAAGTTCTGGACATATCTGCATGGCTAAACAGTTGCACAGAGTTTGGAAAAGTTGGATGTGACTACATTTGCTTTCTTGCCAATAAGAAAGTTATTCGACATAGACACACATTACACCTTTCTAAGCCACATGCTGTTTCAATAGCTAGGCTCAGATAAATACCAGTGTAGAGTTGTCTTGATCTCTTGTAAAATTAGCTACTGCGCTGTCTGCAGTAGGGACCACATGCTGAGTTCCAAATCTGTCCAAGAGTATTTTCTGCTTTGCAGATGGTCATACTGTGGAGTCATTTTCTTGGCAGAAAACTTGTTGTGTATTTTGAATATAATTTCATCACGCAAATGTATCCAGTGAAAAATTACCAAATGCATTTTCCGAGGCTGACCTATTCTGCTTTAAAGTGACTTGACATCTCTCTGAGACAGAAAAAAAGACATTTTACATTGCCATTTTGTTCCATTAAAAAGGCTAATGCCCTGATATTTTTCATAGCTTTAGTCATATTTTACTCTGACTGTTATATAAAGTAGCCCACTCAGGAAGCTCAAATCTGTTCCTCTATGAAGCACCATCACATGAAAATATCCTCCCTTCTTGTGGTTTCAATCATTTTTTTGGCTGTGATGCTAGGTTTTGTTGTTGCTGGTTTTAATTGATACAATTTAATTGATTAAAAAACAGAATTCTGGAACTCATATTTCAGGGAAATGACAGGCACATACAAATTGCACAGATTTTCTCAACATATTTGGAAAAAGTATAGCCATCTCAAATATTGAGATGAGAAACTGTGACTAGTTCTTAGTCTGAAATGTTTTGTATGACAAGACTTAAAAACTACCAATGTTCTCTTCTTAATATCTCCTAGTATCCTATAGTTCCCAAGTTTATCTTTGTCACCTCCAAAGCATAGGGCTTCACAGGTTAAAAAAAACAGGCATCAAAAGGTGGACTTTTTAAATGAAAGCATGAGATGTCTAGGAGAATTGTACAGAAGGCTCCCAGTTATTTCTTAACAGTATTATATTCCTGACAGTTTTTTAAAATAATTTATAAGTCATTACCAAGTGTTGTACCAGTATTTGCTGAGGAGAAACAAAGTCTATACCAAATACAAAAATAACTTGCTTCTGAAAAAGAAAAAAACAGAGACCAAAAATACATTTTTGTAAAATCATTTAATAATTGAAATATTATTTGTTCATTTGCAAAACAGGCAAAATGAGTGTGTGCTGTCTGAAGTAGCACAGGGGACATTCACAAGCTTTGAAGACTAAACCAGTATATTACTGTTTACAGAACTAAACGCCAACTGGCAAATTGACCGTGTCTGGAAGGTGTAAGGCTGGAGAAGTAGCTAAGGAAAACAGAACAGAGAGTATGGATAGAAAGCAGAGGCTAACTGTGTGGCGTGGATGCGCCTACTGCCATGAATTCAGAGTACCGTGCAGAGAGTACCCGTGTGGGGGAGCCCCCCCAGAAAGTGGAGCAGAGACCAAGTGATGCCATTTGTCACACCAGCCTGACCGAAGTGAAGCCTGTCCTGATCACAAGTGATGGAAAGCCTGGAAGAAAAGGTTTGTGGAATAAGGCGACATCGGCAGACATGGCATGCAAGCTGTTGTCACTCGTAGAGCAAGGAGACGATGACTCGTCCTTTTCTTCCCCTCAGTTCCTCATTTTGTTTCTTGAAACAGAGTTTTTTCACATGTAGAAAATCTACAAGCAGAAAATGAAAGGAAGCTGGCCGACTTCATTTTTGGTTTATTGAATAAACTTTATACAGTAAAAGGGTTGGCTTTGGCAACTGTAAGACATAGAGTACCACACACTATTAGAGATGTAGCATGCAATCTGTCCAACGGTTGTTATTCTTATGCTCCTGCATCTTCAGTGTGAGACTTACATCAATCTGCTAACAGAAGTCAATGCACTTGAGAGGACTCTTTTGCTATTACTGCCGAAGAAACTTTTTATCCATTGGTATGCTCAATGACAGCTCTGTTCTCAGTATTTATAGATGATCTAACTTTAAGGGATATTTGAGGCAATTTCAGTACAATCGGTACTTTCTTTTACAACATGCCAGTAAGTGTCAGAAACTCTGTTTCATTCATCAGTAACAAAGAAGCCTACCTGATCTTGATGACTTCTTCTAATACAGTAGTTCAGAACAATGGTCTTATTTTTAGAAATGTAGAGTGAAACTGTTTATCCAGTAGCATACCTTATTGAGATATATCTCTTCACATTTGTGCTTAGCAAAACTGGAGCAAACACATCCACTTTTTCCTTATAGCTATGGCAAATGTATGCCACCAACAGGCGATGCCAAAGAGGTGTACAGCTGCTCCTCTACTGCTGAGAACAGAGCCATATATATCTGCAATTAATCATTATTTAGACTCTGACAATCTTGGTCCAAAATTTGGGGTACCTTTCAAAGAGTAAGACTTTTCAAAAATTGGTTGCAACTTTTATGAGTACAAAGTGCAGGTATACAAAACCTTGATGTTGAATGCACACCTACAAAAGCCTTCCTTCTGCACAACCCTCCATCTGTCAAGAACAAGGTCAACGATACCAAAAAATTAAAGAAAAATGTACTTGGATGTTTAGATCTGTTAGGTAGCTCCAATCCTTTAACTTCTTTTGTGACCTTTTTCTACTCAGCCTGGTCTCTAGCTGTTTATTCTAGTAGTGGTCAGGGTGATGGAGAAAGAGAAATTAAAACAGTCTTCTGTTGCTAAATCAGGATCATAGCAACCTCCAAACTGGGTCCAGCCCCAGGTCATTTACTATAGTATCTTCTCTCTCAAAAAATAGCCCATAGCAAGTATTTCAAAGGAAGGCACAGGAAACCTTACAAAAGTAAAGTTAAAAAAATTAGTCCAATGAATATTTTCCTCTAACCCCCAATTGGCTTCATGTCCAAAGCAGGACTTTGGAGATAGATATCTTCCAAAACCTCTTTTTTATTAGAGGATTAAAGTTCTAACACTGCCCATAAGATATATGACATTTTATAAATATACAACCTCTATTTGCCAAAAAGGACTGTCCAGTGGTGATGAACTGTCTGGTGTGACTGGACATGTCATACAAAAGACACTCAAATTCCTTATGCCTTCATTTCTCTGTGTAATCAAGCTGCTAGGTGCTATTAGCAAAACTTGAGAGTGTCTCTGTTTCCAAGGTGCTAGGCAGTTGTTAATTTTGCATTGTGATTTGCATTTAGAACATCAAGACCACTCTGCCTCAGCCCTTCTGCTTCTGCAGAACCACGTGGAGTCACCAGCTTTCTGAAAACCCAGGGTACAGCTATGCACATAACTGCCTCGCTGACCATTTGGTGTTCAATTCTCCACCTTCCCCATACCCTGAGAGGCTCTTTGCTTTCTCACAAAGGCAAGTGGAATGGGGGAGGCTCAATTAATTACTCTCACGCAGGCTTTGCATTACCATGTATTAGTCAAATTAATCCAAATACTAGCTAACATTTTCCCCGCTAATACTATGTCGAAAATGAAAGATTTCAATGTTAAGCATACAAAACCCTATTTATTCTAACCCATTTCTGTGCTAATGACAGCTAAACTAGCAAATGTAAATTATTCTCTGACAGTATCAGGCACTATAGCTGTCATTGCCCCACTTAGAGGTGTGCTGTATGAATTATAAGGATGTCCCCATCCACTTTTGGGACCCCTGCTTCCTGGTGAACTGAGCAGTAGTCAGCACCCCGTGCTTTCCAGAGCTTTGCCCTGAAGTAACTGTGCACAAGGAAAGAGGATTGTCGTTCACACCCCTTCCTGCATACAGCTGTGTACCCAGACTGCAGTGTGCGTATCCCCGTTCTGCCATCCCCTAAGCACCATCTCCTAAGCACTACCCCACACCCAGAGTCCATGTAGGAGAAAGCAGGGGTGAACCACACTCACCTTCCAAGCAAGAGAGCATGTTAAGGAGGAGACTGAATACAGAATTCACTGCAGACAACACATGTTACCTATCCGCCTTCAAAAATCACAGGGGAAACACTCTTCCTTTGCAATGTCTTCCATCCTTTTTTTCAGTGATGCTTGCTGACAGTGAATTTCTGCAAAGAATACAGATATGGTTGCAGGAACACTACATCAACAGAACATCATTCATATTGTTTAGCATTGGACACAAACCCAGCTCTAAAATCTGGATTTCCATCATCTCTCCTCCAGAAGCTTGGGCTATTGGCATAAATGGGTTTGGTTTTCATGATTAATAAAGTTCAGGCCCCAAATTTGGAAAGGAATCTCTTTCAAATTGTTCAGTCCAAGAGAGTTCACGGAGAGGACTGGGGTCAGAGTTTGGATTCGGGTCCACTGCTGATAGGGAGTATTTCAGTCCTCTGATCTACTTGCTATTAACACAACATGCAATATCATGTTTTACTCAGCATGGGAAGGTGTGACTTTCTGAAGCTGCATGCAGTAAACTGATTGCATTCAATTAGATACCAATGAACATGCAGCCTTGTAGTCCAGACACTGCTGTACGACAAACAGTGCATGCAACATCATTCTAATTTAATCCAGTGCGTAACTACACTCATGCATACAACACAGTAGTGAAGACTCATTACACTGTAACAGATCTAACAATAATCATACAAACATATTATATGAACTGCAAACACTGCACATGTTGCAAAAGAATTTTACCTGGTTTGTTTTTTTTTTTAATAAACAGCCTGAGGGCACAAAGGGCCTGGCCACACAAGCTTAAGAGTGGCCCCTTCCTGTGACGGTGATGGTAGGTTTCAGATGAACTTAGGACCACTTGCCACCTCCTGTTAGCTCAGTAGTCTTGCCTGCTAGTCCTCCTGTTCCTCCGCTATGTTGACAATGAAATGCTTCTGTTCGTCTTGCTGCCCAAGAAAGTCATCTTGACTTCACATGTGTTACAAGAATTATCACTGGATAATTAATGATGCAACATGTGGATTCAGCTGGCTTTTATTTATCATTATGCATAACTGCTGACCCTTGGCTTGCGCATCCATTTATTTGCTCAAAAATTCACATGACATTACATTCATTACACAAAAGAGTAAATACAATACAACTGATTAAAACTACTCTAGTTCTCCTATTTCTCCT
>WAAD01017938.1:61678-80236 GCA_013389945.1 Fregata magnificens | reverse complement strand
TGATTTGCTTGGAGATGAAGTTCGTTAAGCATCAATTGAGATAATCAGCTGAAGTCAGTTAACTTATGCCAATATACAGCAATGAAAGATGTTTTCCTGTATTCTTTTTGTGTCATTTTGCTTTAGTTCTAGGATGCTTTTATAGACAAATTTTCCCAAATATTTATTTCATATGAGATACTTTTATAATTAAATATGCTATAAATGGTATAAGTATTCAAAGGTATCCTGGTGATTTTTTGTTACTGAAATACTTGGTTTTCATTATTTCATCAACCTGTTCATTTAGACGGCTCGATACTAAAACACTCTTGGATTGCACTTGTTCCTTCACTTATCTGTATTTGCCACAAGTCTTTTAAAGTGAAGTAATTGTACAATTTTGAGAACCAGGTCCAACATTTTAGAAGCAAACTCTAGAAAGCCGTTTGACAAGTACATGCAGGCGTGCAAATAAATACACAAACACATGGGCACACAAGTCACTGTCAAAATAAACACACAAATAATTAGACAAATACTGATAAACATATTTAGAAGGCGTGCATTTAGACTCCTTTGAGTCATACCACCTGATCTGCATCAACAAAAGTAGAGACAAAACCAGACTGAAGGAAGGTCAGATGGAAAAATTACCCTGTGCTTGTTTTATGTACAGCATGGAGACAGCTGAACACAACATAGTAAGGCTTGCAGTATTCCTGACTGATCAAGGCAAAGATGGCAGCTGATTTTCTGGGATAAAAGATGTGAACACTTAATCACCACGGCATGTTTTCAAGTAACGAAATTACTATAATAACTGACATTCAAAAGGTCCAAAGGCCAACTACAGGGACATATAACTCACCTAATGCTATGCTTCAATTATTCCCCAAGACCAACACTGCTCTCTAAAAATATCCATTTGAAGTACATCCTGACAAGGATCCACAGAAAGGAGACATACAACCAAGATAGCAAGTAAATAAATTATTCATTTATTTCAACAAATAAATATCCTGATTAAAAAGAAATGCTATCTTTTGCTTTAGGCATTCCATGAAACATTTAAAATACAGATATAAAACAGTCTACTTCTAAAAAAGCTCCTCTTCACCCAGCACTTAATGTATATTCTAACCAATCAGCTACTGTACGCTGTGATATTTATGAGCTCCCATTAGCATCCTCCCTCTCATTGCTCAGGAAACAAATATACCGAGATGCAGACCACCTTGAAGTAGAAAGATTTGGGACCACCAGTTCCAAGCTCTCTCAGATAACGTTCTGCCTTCTGTCTACTTTCTGATATTTGAATGAGTTTCCAGCTTGTGTACCTTCATTGAATGGTACTATGCCCGGAGGAAAGAGTCTTTCATATGAATGAACACCTTCCCATTCACAGGTTTTAGATTCATAACTAGTACTTTGCATGCTAAACAGCACCTTGCAGAAGCCGACGTAAATCTAAAAGCAGAGTGCCACATACTCCTGGGACCATACCTCTCTCATTGCATGAGGTTCCAACATCCTTACTAGTTACAATTTTTCCAGGTAAATGTGAGAGAAGGCCGTATGTCCCAGGTTTCTGGTTTGTCCCATAGGTGAAGATTTTTTCCATATTCCCTAAAGTACCTCTGCCTTCTCTATGATGCAGTCAGAAAATTCTTGTTTAACAACTACAATTTTTTACTGTAGGTTGTTTTGTTTGTGGATTTTTTCAAGCTGTTGCAGTTGATGTCATAAATCATGTGGAAATTGCAGAAAACTGTAAATCCAGCAGAAAAACACACACCTTGCTNCACCAAGTTACTGGAAGAAATATTCCATTGTTTGACTCAGAAGCTAGTAGTAACAAGAGCAACAAACTTTTTTATAAAAATGTAGCAAGACGTAGCCCCATAGAGCACTGCAGTAGTCCAAGCCAGGAGTGACAAATGCTTGAATGTTTGAATGCTTGAATGGCATATGCACGTCTAAGAGCAGACAAGCGTCTGCCCAGAACACGGGTAGCATGAAGATCTGCCCATCACCTACTCTCAAACAAAATAAGGACTCCTAATCTCTGAGGCTGAACTACTGGAGTATCATCAGCTCACCAAAACTGCATGGGTATTCTTAGTAAAATAAGATAGACTGGTTATAGTCTGTGTAACCAGATGACCATCATCAAATCTGAGTGGTTAACAACATTGCAGATTGTACCTGCAACACACAGAGCCTCGTGCAAGTTATGTAAGAGTTAACATGGTTACATCAGCAAACAGACATGTACTTGCATTGTTAGCCAAAAATTAGCCAGTGCCTTCAAATATCGATGAATCCGAAATCTGCACTAATGTTGCATAGCTGCTGTTAATAGCTTGGGGACTCAAAAAATAGATTCAGATTCCCAGGGTTCTGGGCAGTGTATGCAGATCTCATTTCTGAAAATAAAAATCTCTGAAACGTATTATAAGATACCCTGTAATAAGCCAGTCAATTCACTGCAAGTTTCTCACCCAAGGGCTTAGGCTGCGCTTTTACTTGGCAAGCATGCAAAAGCAAGTATCTTTTTACTTGCCACATCTGTTCCTCACGTGCATCTCAAGTCATATGCCTACATTTTCATTATTCCCTTTTTTCGGGGAGGGGGTTGTTTGTTTGTTTTTGTTGGGCTTTTTGTTTTGCATTTTATCCTTGTTAGCCAAAGAACTAGTCCAGAATTGAAGTATGCCATGAAAGTAAATAAATAGTTAGTATGAATTGACTAGTGCTCGTTAATTCCAGCTGAGGACTCCCTTATTTAAAAATAAGAGCTTTTCTTTCAAATTCAGATTATGTTGCTTCTATTGCAACATGCATTTATTTATGCATCAAAATGACAGTTCCTCCTAATTTCAGATATCATCATTAACAGCCAAAGCAGCTTGTGAAATGAGCACTAAGAGTTCCACAATGTTCCACAATACTTATAACTTTCTTTCAAGTTTGTAATCTACGCTAAATCATATTAAGATTCAAGCCTAGACACACCCTAACAAGCAGGGCATAATACAAAAATAGTAACAGCCCAGGACTTGATTTCAAGATACATTTGTCCACATGTAACTGGGGACCCAGTCAGGATTTTTAATATTATATTGATGCATAAAAAGGGGAAGAAAAAAAACACAAAGGCAACCCAAGTCATAGCCAGGTTGTACAGGATTGATAACTACAAGTACCTTGCAAAATGAGTTTTTCTGTTTAGCAAATTAATAAGAAACAGTAAACCTGAATCGTTTTGCTATCATGTTAGACAAATTTCCCAACTTAACTGAATTTACAATACCCGCTCTCTAAACCACTGAAGTGAAAAAGAAAAAAAAAAAAACCAAGCAAGGAACTGTAATCAGAAGGTGTTCCCTTTAATAAAATAAACTAAGTAAAAGAAAAATAATAATAAGTGCCACAATACTTCCTAATGTTTTTAATTGTGCTTTAACTGAACATTTATTACCTTGAATACCTTACTAATTTGCCTGAGATGCACCACAAATTACTTAACTCAGCTAATCAGCAGAAAAAGATCACAAAAAGAGAAGATAGCTTCTTTACTTCATAAGATCTTAGTGTAGTTATATGTATTTGATTAAATTACATAGCATCCTGTAGCAGTAAATTTATTAATTTTGTGAAGACAGTGGCACGTTAGAAGCATGATAAATTCATGAAAACACTAAACTTTTATGTTGAGGAAAAAAGTGAGAAAAATACATTTTTTCTGAAATACTTCAGGCACGTCTGGCAATACAAAATCCTTGCCAATCCATAAAATAACCCTCTGATCGGTGGTTGCCAGTCTGCCGGGTACTTCACAGTATCCATCCACTAACAGAGGCAGGAAGAAGCCATTGACAAAAATCTGTCTGAAGGAATACAGTAACAATACAGTCCTTGCTATTTTTTAAGATAAACCAGACACAGAGTTATATCTAGAATTTGAAATACATAATTATCCTTTCAGTTACCCATAGCAGAATGCCTTACCCACAGTAGTAAGTACCCACAGTTTCCACCCAAGTGGAAAGCGCTTCCACAGAAGCCTGTAAAGATACTGGCATGTGGCAGGAGGACCTTTCCTTCCACGTCTTCAGGAGGAAAGGTAAGTGCTTGGCATTTTTGCAGACAAATCTTACATCCTTACCCATGCAGCCTATACAAGGAGGACATAAAGACTCCAAACCAATAGTTTTGCACCCTTTGAATTTGACATAGTGTGCACACCCCTGTACCAGGCTAGCTCATCGGATTTGTGTGGAAGGCAGAGAAGGTCTGGAAGCATGGCTCTGCATCTGGATAGATGTGGGAATCCTCTTTTTAATATGAAACAGTGGCTCCTCATCCTGATCACAACAAATGGCCCAGACATAGAAATCGGACCATCCTGAGTTCTTCTTCACCTAGATTCTCCCATTAGCAAAGCAAAATTAAAAGGAAAGAAGGAAAGAAAAGAAGGAGAGTGTGCTAAGTAACAGTGGGGATGCATTGCATGTTACTCACAAACCTAGCAAGCTTCTTCAGGGGCTATCCTCTTAAGCACAGTTACCTTTAACTGCAATCACTTGCTAATAATGCTCAGTCTTTAACAACAGCTAATGCTGACCGGTATTTACAGCACTCACCTAAGTTTTTGTAAAATTTTGTTTCTAACAGTAATGATTTAAAATATGACGTGCTTATACAGCAGCCTGAAAACCATAAACCTTCTCGCCAGTGACCAGAAAGACTTTCAAACCTTTTCAAAACAGGTAAATGGTTTATTTAATCAGGCTAAATATGGAGGCACCCTATGTTTTTAATTCACATTGAATAAAAGGATTGCTTTAGAAGGAAGGGTGCTCTGAAGACACCTCTACATAGCATGCTGTCATGCATATTCCATCAGTACAGCAGACAAGAGGTATGATATGAGCTGATGTCATGAGCAGCTATGAGGACTGAAGATTGTGGGAAGCTCCTAAGGCTGAATTTACACTTGAAATCTTTTACATATAGAGTTACTGCATTCATACTGAAAAAGAGTACATATAAAGGGACTTTATACATATGATGCCAGCATTGACCTAACGATGAGGTTCAGCAACCCGACTGGGACATAGATCTTGGCAGGAGCTCAGTAAATCTTTCTGGACTCGACAGTCAGCTAGCCCACTGGAGCACAGGAGCTACTTCTGAAGCCAAACTAGGACAAAAGGTAGCAATATAGGGAGGTACTTCCCTGTATCACTAAAAAGTCAGCATTTTCTGAAGACCTACACTCTAATGTGCAATAAACTTTTTTCTTTGTTTTTTTTTTAACAGCTGCCCAGTGTTAAGAGGGTGTTTGCCAAACCTCAGGCAAACCTTCTCCCGGTAGATGGAGAACAGCTGTACCCTGGCCTGCCATCACTGTGGCGAACATCCCACCCAAGCTTTGGACCACAGAAGCCTGCAGGTCACCCTTTCACTGCAGGTGTTGCTGGCGATGCAAAGCACTCATCAGGCAGATGAGGTAGCCTTCGGCAAATACTGGCTACCATCAACTGAGCAGATGGCAGTATGATGGGAAGAAGGTCTCATATGCATGCAACTATTCAGATTTATGTCAGTGTACCTAGATGTTTTAAGGAGAAGGATGGAATGGAATACTAGTTCTGTGACATTTCTAATGTAGGGTGAGTTACAATATTAGAAAAAGCTATGGGCAGAAGCAAGACTGGATATTCAGAGAGAAATAAATTTGTACGAGCAGTAGTCACAGGGCTTTAATTCAGCTGCTAGAGATTTCAGTTTTTCTGGTAGTTTGGGGTATAAATATTCGCCTTTAAATGCTCTGCTTAGCTATCAAGTAACATGATATGGAGATGTTACCTAACATGGGTGTTATTCTCCCAGCCATGCCATAGACTCCTGCTCTTCCCTCCCCTTGGGGCAAGACACATCTTCAGGACAACTTGAAGACACAGATCTCTGAGGGTACCTGATGACTGCGCTCTACCAGCGTATGCGGAGGGATTCACTCCGTACCTCTGCCCCGTGCTTCCCTGGTATTTGTCCAACGGCACACCTGCTCAGGGGAGCAGCAATCCTGCATGAAAGAAACATTGGCAGCCTTGCTCTGAATGAGGAAGAGGCCCAATATTAAGACATTGTCAGGATCTAACACAAAAAATGTGTCATAAACATATGCTGTCATGAAAAACAGAAAGGCGCTTTTCTGTGCTTTCATACTTCCGCAGTTGGTAATTTTTATACCAGTAAGTAATCATGTATACGGCTTTACAGTGAACCAATATTTCCCCCAAAGGGTTTTTTCTCATTAAAGAATGCATGTTCTAATCCAGACAGAAAACTCTAAGTAAGGATTGACTGAATGGAAATGGAACAGAAATTCTAAAAACAAGTCTTCTTTGGGGTTCAACTACAAATAAGCCTTGACCCTTCAGCTGTAAATTTATCATCACAAATTGCTCCACGAGAAAAGTAAACCAACAGAGCTTCTGAACTAGTACAAACGATGATGGATACGACTGCCAAAAGGTTTGCATTTCTCTTGGAAATAGGTGGTTCGCTTCTTCAATGGGTGAGAAGGGAATACAGTTCTCCCAAGAATACCTCCAATTTTGGCCAACACCTAGCTCCTTCCTATTTCCTCTTGTACAATAACTGGCTTCTGTAGTATAAAAATATTTTAAATATCCCTATATATGCAGACTTTAACAATTCTTAGCTGATGAACGCTAGCCTATTCTTTCAACGAACTGCCTTATCTTGTTTGAACACAAGGCTCAGGTGTGCCCAACTGTGACAATGAAGGGGTTTAGGAGGCAAACACATGTATTTTGTGCATGAGATCCATACCTCCCAGAAACTACTTGTATGATTTCTATACTTCGATTTGTTAATTAACACATTATTTTTAGTATAATTCAATGCTATTTTGGCAACTTACGATGTTTACTACGTACTGCTTTTCTATTTTGTTCTTTGAACTGAATGCTTGGATTTTCAATACCAGCAATGCTGCTAAAATTATGCTATTAAACTATTTTGGTAAAAGAGGCAACCTTCATGAGCTCTTGATTTAATTATCATAGTAGAGTTATAAAATGTTTTCATAAGAGGCTGCAGGGAAATAAGACTTTCTCTGTATGTCTGTGCCTTGATATGTTTTGATTCACTGCACCAAACAGAAACAGTGTTTGTTTAGCATCCAGAGTACAAAATAACAAAAAGAAAGGTCACGTTTTAAAATTTTCACTGCATGACTGTGAGTCACTGCATATTTGCTAGACGTCTAGCTTTAATCATGTAAATCCTTTTACAGTGAATTTCCTGAAGATTTTCATAAAGGCTTTCAGTCATAAATAAAGCGAGACTAACTTCCAGAGGGATTCTGGGATCAACTATAAAACAAAGTGCCTAGCATTGACTAATTAACACTGAAAGGCTTTGAAACTTTTTTAAATAAAGGAAGGCAACTATATTGTTCTATTTCACATGTCTGCCTTGCATTGAGTTGCTTAAATGATAAAAAAGAATCAATCCACCATAACATCACAAAAAAAAATTTTTATTTATATATACCTACTTTTATTTATATATATTATATATATGCATGTATTTTTTATATATACAGACCTTGAAATCCTATATATTGACTTCAAGCATGCACAAATATACAGTGCCAGTGTTATTAAGAATGCTTATCAAGAACCCTTAAGTCTAAAAAATTGCTAATTTTTTATTATTTCTGAAATGCAGTATATAAATATTTATAACTATTTTAAAGTTTCAGTGGGCAACTGTGCATATCTATTAATAAACTGACAAATATGATTATACATAAAAAGATATCAAGATTTGCCAACACTCTGAAAAAACTGGAAATAGGTTATTCCTTTTTCTCCCACAGAGATCAGAAAACCTATAAAGTCCTTCTTCAGTAGCTAGGGATTCATACAAACAAAGAGGCCTTGGAGAAGATATGAACACCTCCAAATCTTGTTGATGACGAGGCACAGAGAGAGCACAGCATTTGCAAGAGAAAATATACTTATGTGCCACCGATATCAGAACAGGACAGAAGGTAGAACAATACTAAGCAATACTTTCCATGTCTGTTAACACATCTCTGAAGTACGATGAAGATTTTACGTGACTATTATCAGTTGCTGGGGAAAAGAGATATGTGAAGAAAAGCTGTGCAACAATGTGCAATATTTTCACCGTATTTCAGAGTATAGCTTCCCTCTGTTGACAGAGTGTATTTTCACTTGATTTTACTAGAATAAACTGGATTTTTTCTACTTTTCCTGTATCAGAGTTGCAGACAGGACTAGTTGTAGAAATCTCCACACAACATGAGAATATGGGCCATCTTAACAGTAAGAAAACAATTAAAAAGTTTATCCCATAAACCTCCATAAGAAAAGAAGAATCCATTCTATTTGGGGTATGTCTACCATCCTCACTAGATATTAATAGTGGTTTTACATTTGTCCCCTGTGAAAGCATTCGGGCAGCATCTTACAATCAAATCATACGGTAGTGATTCAGAACGCCTTAAAAAAAAAGGCCAAGGATTCAGCTAGGGGAAGAAGAATATATTTTATCTTATCTTGAAAAGCAATTTCTTAAGTCAACTCTAAGGTCTCATTTCTTGCTAGTACAGGAAAAGATACCACTGGGAAGCAAATTTTGCTTCTGACAGCCTTCTAATCTCCATCTCAAATGGGGTTGAAAACAACACATCTTCAAAGAAAATACCTTTTTCTCATTTCTTACTCATATGTGGATGAAATGAACTTGCCAACATCACGCTCAAAAATATTCACGCAGTACAGATGCTAAATGGACTGGGCTTTCACAAGATTCCACAAAAATCCCATATCAGTAGCTTTGTGTGTACAGTATTTCTTATGTTCTTATTATACAGATGTATGTTTTTGCATGCAAAAACTCAGAAATGCTAGAACCAGAAGTGCACACATTGGGCAACAATTTATTCTATTATTTTAAATGTAAACACATTCTGCATTATGCCTCAATTTTTTGTATGTGCCAAAAGTTTTCTTTAAAAAAGGCTACATTTGGTAAAACTTTAGTTCTATACTTTTCAGGTTTAATTTTAAAAATATATAATACAGGGTGAAAGCAATTACTGCAGTGTGATATTAATCAGTGTGAACCATTTAGATTATGCACTGCAGTATTGCAGATGAATGTTTCATTTTCACAGTTGCATACTTCAATTCAGTGAACAATTTCCAGACTGTTTTGCTTGCTACCTTCAACATCCACTAAGATATATTTCCCTTTAAAGCACCATGCAGATTAGTTCTAGCAGCTTATGTTCTGCATCAGAATTCCTTTAACACAAACATGCAAAAGCTTCTGCAGCCAAAACATTATGCTTCAATAGCTGAAAATCATAATTAGACATTTGAAACTGTAAATATGGACACTGTAAATATATCTAGTTATTAAAGAAATTATACTACCTCAGTCATTAAGTAGAACTGCTTGATGAGGAGTATTATTAAAGCACAGACCCAGAAGATGGAAGATCTAACAGGTGCTTTTCCACTATGCCAAATATAAACCTATGCTAAGTATCTGAAATGCTATACAGCTATGCTTTCAAAATTGTACATTTGGAAGTGTGATTTAGGAAGGACCCGTCACTGTTAAAACTGAAAATCCAGAACACAGAGGGAGGGAGAGGGAGTCCTTTTTTATATCATAGAGTCATAGAATCATCATAGAATCATAGAATGCTTTGGGTTGGAAGGGACCTTTAGAGGTCATCTAGGCCAACCCCCCTGCAGTGAGCAGGGACATCAGGTTGCTCAGAGCCTCATCCAACCTGACCCTGAATGTTTCTAGGGATGCGGCCTCCACCACCTCTCTGGTAGTGGAATATCAATGCTGCATGTACCTCTGGTGTTCATCACAAGAGTCCAGCAATTAAAACATATCATCTTCCTGAATCTTTATCAATCTTTAACTTTCTTATGCTTAAGGTATAGTTACTTGTGTTCACAGTAAGAGTGCCCAAAAGATGACCTTCAATGTGCAGAACAGAGGAATAAGGCAAGAGACATCCCAGGTTGGATTTAAAGCATGAAAAAAAATCTCTAAAAGGTCTTCTTGCAGCATGAACGCCACGTAGAATCCCAGCAGAGCAGCTCTGAGGGTCTGGGGGCACCATCAGGCCCTAATGGCCCCGACCAGCCTCTCTGGGGACCCCTCCCCACCACCCCTTCCCAAAAGCCCCGAGGTCAGCGTCAGCTCAGGATGGACACCCGCAGCTCCCAGCTTGTGCCCCCCAGACCAAGCAGCCCTGCTCTTCCAGCTGCTTGAGGGCTCATACAGTGTTTCTATTTACTTAGTGCTCTCTGCTTATTTTATGACTATAAAATTAATTTACAAAAGCTTCAAAATGACAGAAGGATACATCTCCAACAATCACTATTTTAAGTTTTCTCTTCCAGAGTGGGCCTGCTTCCTGTGCAGGCTCTTTATCCAATGTAACTATTGCTGTAACAAATGAAAGGTAACAGAACAGTCTCAAATCCAGGGGTAATCTACACTACATAAATAACAGTATTTTAAGTAGTCTCAATCTAGTTTCAACTTGAAAAGTCTGCTGCACCTAACTCTATAGGCTGCACATCAATTCTACTTCTTCAGATGCCTCTCACATAACTTACTACTCTTTCTGCCTATCATTGAGCAACCTGAATTCAATTCATAACGCTGATCTAAAAAATACATTCATAAATACTGCTCACTTCAAGCTCACAACATATACCAGACTAAGTCTCTAACATGAACAAAACCTATCTCGTATCTCACTGTATCCAGGGTATTCTCCACAACTCTGATCCTACAAAACATCCATATATCATACGAACTTTGAGCTCATAAACAATTTATTGTTTTTTACAAAAAATTTTTAGGTATGCATCTCATAGGGAATCTCCCTGTCTGCTGTGGCATGCACTGTGCACTGGGTGACCTTCCTGGACAACTACTACAAGTGCATCTCACGATTCAAAAGTAGTGTCTGCTGACCTGGGCAAAGCTGCCTTTCTGTCCCTTCAAAATTTCTACTCCAATTTCTGTCATAAATGTGCTCAGTTTGCAAACTCAGAAGATATTTTCTGCAGCAGACCTTCACTCTAGCAGCTTTACAGAGCAGTTGGGTCTGGTGGAAGAGCACTGCAATTAGGCATTGTGTAAGTCTCACCTCTGTCAATAATTTCCTGGACACCCTCGAGCAAATGACATAAATCCTCTACATCTTGATTTCCTCTTCAGTAAAATCAAAAGCTTGATGCTTTGCATTAACTAGTGCTTTGTATTAAAGCTTGTAAACAAACATCACTTTGTAGAGCGTGAGGATCTATTAACAACGAGCCTTCCGCAGGAGCTAGGTTTTATTATCATTATTATTAATCCTACGGTAGAGTGAGCAAGACTTCATTGCCTTCTTAGCGCTGCTGAAGTGCTGTAAGAGAAACAGGTTCAATGCATCTGCCAGCGCAGCTTGATTTCATATCAGGCCCTTGTAAAGCTCATTAATTCTGAAGATTTTTATCATGCCCAAGTGTTGTTAAGGATAACAGTCACCTAGGAACAGGACCATACTGGAGACTGCTTTCATAGTTTCTGTGTCTGACCCAAGAAAAGGCTTTAGGAAGATTCGAAACACTTTGCTGATATGTTTTTAACAGTTTATTGCGGTGTTTGCCGTGCAGCTTCACACTTATTTCCTTTCAGAAGGAGACTCTGCAGTTTATCCGCCTGGCCTTTTCTCTTCATTCCTGCTCAGACTTCAGAAAAAAGTAAGTAAAAATGAATGACCATGTAGCATCTGCACTGAACATGTGGTGACAAAACTTGGCCCCTACATTTGGTGGCAAGGGTGGTGTTTCTGAAACACTCTAATTTCTCGGGAAGTTAAGGATACTTTTAAAATGTCCTGTGGTTAATTAAAATAGCTTGTCTATAAGAAAAGAGACAATTCTGTTTCTGATAATTACTTCATCAGAGGTATGCAGTGTCAAATGTCAGTCAGGATGCTGGCATCCAATGAGACATGCACTCCCTTGTATAATTCCTATGCTAATAAGAGCCAAAAATGGGAATAAAGGCATGTTAGTACAACAATATACCCAGAAGGATGGAAATGATGCTGAGCAAGTTAAGATAATTTCTTAAGATAAAATATCTCTCTTTCAGTCTTGTCATTATTTAAGGTATTGGGTCAACTTATGTCTCCAATTTGAGGATTTGTTCTGAGATAACAAGAAAAGACAAAAATCCCTGTATCAGCAAATATAATGTGATGGTGCTGAGGAAAAAAGGCCTAGACAGCTTTTTCTGTTTACCTCACATTATTTTCTTTGTGTGTCCCTATACGCTGTTTGTTTTTACCTTTTATCTTTTTGCTTGCCATTCCTGTCTAATTTCAAAGGGCCTTTTTTAGTGTTTAAACTTTTAGCTGTGACTTCAATTATCTGAGTCAACTTTTGAGATTGAAATCTTTCCTGACCCTATGAAAAACTTATTTGAAAAATCTAGGGGAATATCTATCACTTATTAAACAAACATTCTAGATTAGCCTTATTAAATTGCGCCCATTCCCCCTCTGAAAACAAATGATGACTGGAAATGTGGTTGCACCGAGTCCCATCATTATTCCCATCACAATTCAAATGGACAGGCTCTGCCTCAGACCTGCCTGGAGCAGCCAAAGGTAGAGCTGCATCACATTTTATCATAAATATATAGAATCAAATGAAATATGAATATTGCATGACTATGTAGAACTGCAGAGAAGCAATACTGAACCCCTCTTCCTCTACAACTATGGAATTTGTTTCATTGCTTAGGGGAATAAATCACCCTGAGTGTCGGTGGCTGGGAAGGCTGGCTGTCTCTGGCACTATCCCAGGGCAGATCTGCATTTTTCCCACTGCATGCAACAGGAAAATTTGATATTGATACTTTGTGCATTCACTTCAACTTTCTACTATAAAATGACGGCAGGCTGCAGGATAATATAGCTAGTGTGTTAACGGAGACAAGGTTCCTCAACGGTTTATGAGGCTAGGGGACAAAGGAGTGCCCTGTTACCGGGACAAAGGAGTGCCTTGTCTCCAGCAGCAAAGAAAGGCATGGGTTTTCCCTGAAGATCTCAGTTCATCTGTGTGCTTTCTTTATGTTTGTAGTGGCAGATATTTACATTGGGCACACGGTATTCTTACTGTAACCATTATTTGAAGACAAGTAAAGAAACCAACAATCTAATTTCCAAGGAAAAACAGAGAAGGAATTCTGACTGAATGCAGTTTTACCTCCTAAACTGACCAGCTAAATTCATTTGTGGATTTTAAAATCGTAAATAACTAGCAGGACTGTATAATTTTTGCTTTAAAAAAATACAGTTCTGACTTTAACTATTCAAATCAACATTAACACTGCCCAAATTCTGTCACTCATGAAATAACCCTAGGTGTGGAAATTATGCCAAAGCTTCCAAGGCATTTTGCAAACACTCCAAATGTATTGCAGACCAGACATTCATGTTGAGAGTTGAATCCTTCAGCACCAAAATCATTACATGCTTTGCTTTCTATGAAAGGTGTGCAAATGTACAGTAATAGTACTTGATTCACGTAATTAGAATAATATTATAATTAAAGACTCTACTGTATGATTTTTGCTTGTAGGATCTGATTTAATTTCTGTGAGAAATGCTCTTTTCATATCAGTGGGCTGTACAACAGACCCACAGTGTTTCAGATCTGTGGAGCTCAAAAAAGAGGTTTTTGACAGAGCAACAGGCATCAATACCATTCTTTCATAGCCCAAATAACAGTGAAAGAAAATGTGAACGATACTAACTGATTGCAAAGGAACATGGCATACTAAGAGGGATTAATTGCTAAAACCAATGCTGTCTTTGTCACTTACCTCTCTCTCCCCTAACCTGCATGCATGCAGCTTTCAAGTCGACGGTGATAAGCCAGTTTCATAAGTCTCTGAGCTCTGGCTAACACGGTTTGGGTAGCTGGGCTGAGGATAGCAGACTCTGAACTAAAGGATCAGTATTCGGTCCTATTATCACCATATGGCTGAAACACACAACCCACTTCTTAAACATGTAAACCTCATTACAAACAGGATGCTTTGGGATTGTGTTCCTTATTATTAGACTCACATGCATGAAATCCTACTGAGTATGTTTTTACTCGGGCCATGTCTAACTATCAGTGATTAATCATTAACACTACTGCAACTTGACTGATAGAAGCAGAATTTAAACCTGTTTAAAAAAAAAAAAAACCAAAAACAACCAAACGAAAAAACCTTCCACAAATTTTTCTGTAACAAAGGAAGATAAATTTAGCATCAACGAAAAAGAGATACTAAAAGGTGTTGCTGTAATGTTAACATTCTTATTTTTTTTTAACAAGTAGATTGTAAATTTGACTTTATACCCATTTAAAGGAGTAAGAAGGAATTAAGAAACCCTCTTCTTTTTTTCTTTCAGGCTATGCTGGATACCTTTCAAACAGGTGAGCAAAGAGTACCACTACAAAGCCATGAAGCATTGGTATCTTGTTCCTACTTCAAACCAGCAGCAAATCAATTCTGGTTAGAGCAGAAAGAAAAAAAGAGAAACATTCTTCCAAAGAGCCCTGAAGTCTTCTAGGGGAAGGCCGCATATGTTGCGGTTTCCACCATGCGAGCTCCACTTAAGGCTGTGCTTCACAGTCTGGGTTAGCCACTAAAGAGAAAAGTAATTCTGTAAATTCTGTGTCTACTTGCAGAGATCTGCGAAGATCACAGCTGTCCTGCATATACGCTGAAGGGAATACTAGAGTACAGAATAAAAGGATGCAATAAGAGCATGCAACACAGCAATTCAGTTCATCCTTAAGCACATACTTAACTTTCAGCATACAGAAGTAGCCTCAGTTATTTCAATGAGAATATTTCCGTAAACAGTGTCATGCAGTAATGTTTGCAGAACTGAAGCCTTTACTTGGTGATGTGTTTGAACAGCTTCACAAAAGATGTCTATTTTCCTCATCAGATGTAAATGGCCGTTATCCCCTCCCAAGACATGAAAGTGTTAAAAAGTTAAAGAAATAAATGTAGTTAGGATTATAGTCTTTAGATACTTTGCTATAATATTAATAATTTAATATGCTTTTCACGGAAATACTATTTGCCTCGCTTGTGGTGCTTCTTTTAGATGAAGTCTTTTTTCCTTCCTATCTCTCAGATACTATCTTTGTATCTGGTTTTTAACACTAGATTTACCCAGGTCTGCTCTATATGACTGACCTGGTTTTACAGTTTGTTAGCTCTTTTGGATATACTGTATATAGGGTTATAAAATTATGCTATAGTATTTTGGGTTTATTTAGTTTTGTACTGCTGAGAAACAGCACCCTAAGCTCATCAACACTTGTTAGAAAACCCAACCACGAGTTACCTAAAGACAGACGTACACTTGCCTCTTGACTGTTGACTGTGCTCTTAATTTTAATTAATTTAATTTTTATGTAATAAACCCCAAACCGTCTATGCCATTACTCAGTTAAACTTATCAGTAGGCATTTATCATTGGAAACAAACAGATTTTGTTGAAACATTTAACTACTGTTACATTACACAGTTTTACACTTTTTTGTTATATGTATTCGTTTTTCTGACACCATGAACATTTATAATCACTCCCTATAGTAATCAGTTCCTCTATGGGAAAAATACTGAGCTCTTCAATAACTTCCATCACAGCAAACTATTTCTTTTTTTTTTTCATTAATCCATAATTTGTTAAACTGTTCAGCAGTAGTTAAGTAGTTAAGTAAAATATCAGTACCTCCCCACTTTATGTCCCCCAATATGGCTATGGTCATTGTCTAATTTGTTACCAAAATACTTTTTTTGGTTTGGGGAAAATTTTTCCATTCAAATAATATTTAAAAATGAAACATGAAATCCACAGGGGAAAAAAAAGAAATACAGAAAGTGCCAGTATTTTTATGGCTGAAAATAATTCCATCGCAGCAGACCATGAAGATCAGAACACAGTTCCTTTTTACCATAATCCTACACCCATTTTTAAGCATTAGAATTACACTGCCCATTTAAAAAATGGGTAATATGTGAAAATGTGGGGACAGCAGAAAAGTTACAGATTTGTCATACATTGCACATAAGAACTTTGTGTCTCTTCCTTCAAAAGATTCCAATGTGAGTTACCAAACTGCCCAGTAGTTACGATTTACCCTGTCCCATAGGTAATTATCATGTTTTGAATGTGGATTAATGAGAAAATAGTAACCCAGTGCACATTTACACACAAAATGATAAAAGCTTTGCTGGTTAACAACAAATCTAATTTTGACTCATTTAACTAATGGCATGTGGAATTTTCTGCCAGGCATATGGTACTAATTAAACATGGTACGAGTCCCCCAGATAGTCAATATAGCCATGAGGTATCCTAGGAATGTTTCCCTTCAGTGTACATTATCTATGTATTGATTTGATGGTCTGAATGCATAAAAGCCCTGGGAACTAACAATGTTTAATGATGTGGGAACTGCACTTCTATTCTTATCTGCAGTTGCTGAGGAAAATTCTGAGATACTTAATGAACAGGCAAATTATGAACTAACCAGGACCGGTTTATTTTCATTCATTCATTAACTACTGATTTTGATATTTATTTTTAACCTTTGTTTTTACATTTAGAGCACTGTTCTGTGACTCTATATGCTAGGGAGCATGAAGTTAAAGATACCACCCTATTTTTTAATAGAAACAATAACCTAGATTCCATACATTTTAATGACATTAACAGACACCTAAAACATAAGTTGTATGGTGCTAATGATTTATTTTTAAAATTCTAATAGACATAATGTGTATAAATACACTTTCATGTATTTGATACCAGCTGCACTAATTAAAGTATTTGTTCTACTATCAGTGTTAGATATGGGTTAATTATTAACTTTAAATGTAAGTCCACTTGTATATAATTTTAATTTTCTTTTCAATTCAAGGATATCAGCTTCCTCCAGCATACAGAAGGTCAACCTCTGAAAAAATTAAGAAAATGAATACTGTGTTTGTTCTGCTTCATAATGATCACTTCAGGTAAAACAAACAGCAGCAGTGAATTCTCACAGTCATTATCTGCCTATTTACAATATCCTAAGCAAAATAAAAAATAAAACAGCTGAGCTAATGGCAAAATGGTAAATGACCTTCCATCAACCAGAATATCTCCGTGCAAAAAACCGACGGGGTCTCAACACCACTGTATCTAGCATCAGTGGGTTATTTGTACCGACACACTTCTCAAACAGTAACAGAGCAGCAGTTTGTGTTCTGAAAGGTAGCACTGACTCTTTTGTAGTTCCAGTAAATTTCAGAGTAGTAAAAAACCACAGTACAATTTCAACAGTGCTCTGAACTGGCCAACTTAGTCAAGCTACCATCACTTGCAAATTCTACCATCACCCCTAACAGAAAGAAACTAAAACTGCTTCCTAGCGCTCCAACTGTTAAATATGCACTCTGCTTTTGATAATGAGACTTGAGAAAAACCAGCGACAGTTAAGCAACAAAGCTGTCACTCAGTTTTAAAGCATCCTGATATAAAGTCACACTGTGACTTTTATACCCAAAATAAGATGAGATTGAAAATGGACCTGTAATCTTTTCAATAGTCTGCTACAAAACAGTTTAACACTTAAGATACAAAAGCCACTCAGCAAATAAAACCTGGTGACTGAAGAACGGATTCCGGACAATAACGTTATTTTTACACTTTCTGCACACAGTGCTGGAAGGTGTAACCAGAATCCTACCTGACTACAAAAACATTGCACATACCCTTCTCTCAAAGGCTCTAATTTAACAGGTCTTTTCAAAATACTTTCAAAGCATACAGAAATATTACCCTGTAAACTTAGGATTCTCTGCTCTTGACATGCTGTATCAATGAACTGAAAAGAGCAATAACATTTAAGGTGGCTGAATTCTCATTATGTAAAACAAGCTGCATTTTCCTGCTCTACCCACAACAGTATTTCTATTTGTGGAACACGATAAGAATTGCACTCTGTGCCTTGCTGCTCTAAGATTTCAAATATAATTTCACTTTAAAACCACACATGTCCTTAGAGGTATTTTCAAGCTGAAATATCCTGCAAGATTAACAGTTCTTCACACATCAAGGAGTCTTTCTTTCCTGCTGTATATTGCACCAGACATATTGAAAGCCTATGTATCCAAGATATATATAGTATGCTAGATAACACTGAAAACCTAAATTCAGAGGAAGGAAAAAAGCCCCAAAACAAAAAGTAAGAAAAACAGCTTTTAGCTTAGGAACAGTATTTTTACACAGCTGTAGAACATTATCTGACAAAGAACCTATTTGCAGGTTTGCTCTACTTTAACAAATTAACACAGCTTCCCAACCCTGCCTTCCTGCATTTACATACCATGCATTATGCACAAAAAAAGGAA
>WAAD01017938.1:46591-61593 GCA_013389945.1 Fregata magnificens | reverse complement strand
AACCTTCACAATGTATGTCACACCAGGTCCCAGGATCTTCTCACTCGAGTGCAGCCATCCTCGAGAGGGTTTATTGACAAAGCTGCTACTTTGATTCCAGTCTTCACCTCCTGGGTGCATTTCTTCTGACCGTGTTTTTTTCCCCATACTCATCTTGCTCACGTCCTGCTGAGAACACGAAGTGGCAGAGGCAAGGTTACATGTGTTGTCTGAAGTCCCTGCTGCTGAGCTAGAAGCACTCGAGCTTCCCTGCAACTTGGAGACAGCAAGCTCCTTTACTGCAGACGAGAGGTTTTTGATACCCAAAAGGCTGCCCGTGTGAGAGAGTTTCAAGTGGGACACTTTATGGATGAGGGTACACAGGGTGGTGGGTCCATCTTCTTGGTCCTTGCGGAGAACCTCTGGCGAGACCAGGTACGAAGGTGCTGTTGAAGTTGTAGAAACTGCTGAGACCTTGCTGTTCATGGACAAATTGTGAATAAGATCATCAACTGATGTCACCGAATCATTCCTGAAGCGGTTATACTTGGTACGTTGAAGCATGCCCTTCTACCTGGTTTCCTGCATATGTTCTGGCAAATCTGATGCCAACGCAGGAGATGCCTGTGCTAACATAGCAGGCAATTCATAACAATATGGACGGATAACAAGATTTTGGGGTAAAAAAGAAAAGAGTATAAGGAAGAACAAAAAAATATATATTTTTAAGAAATTTCTTAAGGTTCCCCGTTAAGGTTGGGTGAAGTAACAGTTTTCTATGACAGAGATCCCAGTCCTGCTTAGAGCTGCCAACTCGCTCACAGCAAAAGCATGGCTCACACAAATGAGAAGGACCCTTTTCAACAAAAGGCTCAGTGAACACTGCAAATCACTTCCTGTAGCAAAAAAAAAAAAAAAAAAAAAAAAAAAAAAAGAAAAAAAAAAACCCCCANNNAAAAAAAAAAAAAAAAAGAAGAAGAAGAAAAAAAACCCCATCCACCCACTTACAGCACACTAGCACCAATCAATTCTCAAATTTCCTTTTCCTATCTTCTCAAACAGATATTTCCTTCCAACCTTTCATTCCTGCCCCCCACCACCACCGTTTTGGTACCAAAGGCAATTACCTTTAAAACTGAATTAACAGCCTTTATGGAACACCACACTTCATTCTTCTGTTTAAATGTTCTTCCACCTCACATATTTGTGAATCTATAAAGAAGTCACAATTAGACAGCAAATAATATGGATAATATTTACACATATATAGACGCCCTTCCCCCTCCCCAGCAAAACACAGACACCTTAAAGGTTTTCAGAATACCTTTAAGCCACAAGTATTTTAAAACCAGATGACAGAACTAAAGAATATACACATTTTCTTCCACAAAAGCAGCCTAACAGCCTTTACAAGTGCCTTTGTGTCAATGCTCTCTCTCACAGAAACTGTTATATCCAATTTTGGATAGAGAAACAAATCCTTCTCCCCTGTTACTCCACAACAACCTCCTATTTTAATGCAGGAATTGCATAAAGTACCTATGTGTGAGGAAAACTATTTTTTTGATATCCAACAACAGGCTTAACAGATGTCTTTTCTTTCACCACTGATATTCACTCTGAAGAAAAACATGAAGAGGATCTTCAATTCACTGGAATGTTTGGTTTAATTCTGAAAATCTGAAAAAACCTAAAAGAATATTCAAAAGTTCAGGTAGCAGCAAACTGACATCCTGCAGTGAAAAATAAAAAAAAGCACCAGGTCTTATTAAGCATAAATGTCAGCCACGAACACTGGATCTGAGAAGTAGCAAAACATGCAGAAAACAGGTATTTCATTTCTCCTGCATTTTTTTGAAAAACACAAAATGTGTACAGCATTGTGATACACAATGCCCATCACAAGCCATATGGCTCTTTTCTATAAATTGACCTTCTTTGCAAAACACCTTTTGGATGTAGGACAATACACTGCATTATAAACAAATTCAGACCAGCGAAGTTGTGTGGTGCAAAGTTATTTTTTAAACAAATGACTAACTGCAGCACAATTTAAATGAAAAATCCTATGGAATTCTTCCCTCTCCCATGACTAAAGGCTGCAGTACACAAAGTGCAAATACAGTGAAACAGCCAGCTCAAACACAGGTATTTCATTAGTATATTCATGACACATTAAATTAAGTCAGCACCTCTTATCCCGGCAGTGATGAGTAACGGCAATGTCCTAGTCAGTGTAAAAGCAGGTTTCTAGTGATCTGCGGAATAGCCTTTCATCACCACACTGCGAACCTGCTACAGCATCCACACAGCATTCACTCCTCTCTTCGTCCTCCTAGCATAGCAACAGCAAATATACACACCATAGCCTATTTTTACGTGTCTCTACTGCCCAGAAAACCCTATTGCTCCCAAATGGCTCTCTTCATTAGAAGCGGCTAGCGAAACTGCAAAATGTGAATGAGATTCTGTGCGTGTGAATGAAAGGGCTGGCTAGCATCCCCACATTTCTGTGAATGAAGCGAGGCCTCGCAGCCTCTGCCAGGCAATCCCTTGGGTGCTCACCAGCCCAGCCAATACCAGCCGGCTTTGATGACTCATTCAGCAAAGCCTTGCTAAATAGTGGAAGATCCCATTTCAAGCACAGGCGGCACCTTTTTTGCAGCAACACCAGAAAATGAAGCCGGCGTCTGAGCAGCCAAGGGTGGGTCACAAAACCCTTGTGGAAGGGAGGGTGTTGCCAGAGGAATGCATGGGGTGTCCACAGGGGTGGCAGGTGAGGAAAACTGGGGAGTCAGACCTGGGTTTCTCCCCGACGTGTTCATTCAGCCAGTTCATTTACATCCAGGATGGGAACATGAATGTGCACATTTCATCCGATGTTCGATTGCTCTCCCTGTGCACCAGCAGATTCACAGATTTTACAGGTCTGCCTTCAGAGACCCCTGATGCAACAACAACAACAAAAAAATCCTGCTTGAAAAAAATGCATATACTTATTTACCCTATTAGCAGAGTAGATATTTAAAAACAGTATGATCATCAGTCCACTGAAAGAAAGGCAGAGGGAAGAGGGTAAAAGCTTCCCAGAGCACCAGCAAAAGGACTAATTTCTGACACTGCTTCACTGGACACAGAAACGCTACTCAACAATGGATGTTGAGCTCCCTTGGAAATCTGACATTAGATGTTGCAGAGGAGTAGTAGCCACTGAATTACCCAGTGCTTGAAATCTGGTGCTCATTTCAGTGTCTGATTGGGAACTGGTCTCCTCTACAAATCTGGCCCTAAATTGGGAGAACTGAATATTTTAAAACCTTGCCTTTTATAGTTCTTGGGACTAGAAAAGGTAGATAATTTTGCCCTACAGGCAACAGGTTCAAATCCAGCTCCAGGAAATAATGAATGAAATTAGGAGACCTTGTAATAGGCATAAACTCCAATTAAAATGAGGATCTAGTTAATTCTAGCTATTGCCAGAGCATTATAATATCTTTGGCATTTCCAACAACATGCCTGTTGCTTGCACACTTGACTCTACCACGCTAGCCTTAAACGAGCTTCTTACTACTATTATCATAGCACTACTGACAGCAAGACATTCAAACCGCCATTTCTCTCTAATCTCTCTATCTGTACCTACGCTAGGTCAGCTAGTAAAGTGGATCCAAGTTGAAAATGAGCCTTTTTCTTTTATTTTTGCAGGGATCTGAGCCAGACACTGCCACCGTGAGTAACAAATGGCTGTGGAACAATGAGTTCATTGTCGACTCAGGAATAAAATGGCAGGTGGACATTCAACATTGATAAATGCAAAATAATACATAATCCTAGCAATACATACAGAGTGAGTGGGTGTACACTGCTTCTGACAAAGTACAGCATTTCTTATGAACTATTGGTAATTTTGGCATCTCTGACCATTCCCTCTTTTTTGGATTTTTTTCTCCATTGCTTTTTCAGTTCTGCTTTCTCATGGGTCCTCCTCTCACCCTGATGCAGTCCACGTCTCATGTGACTGTTCCTCCTCTTCTCCCTGCAAGTGGCTCTCAGGGGCTCATCCTTAGCTGCCACCTTTTTTCCTTCTGTATCTTAACTACCTCTGGAGCCTGTATTTCAGAAGCAAGTAAGTTTTATTAACAGCAAAGGGTACAGAAAAAAAAGATACTGGGGGGCCAGATTAGAGGGAGGAAAGGGGGGGAAACTACATTTTGGTTTCCATTGTTAGGATGAGGTTTAAAAGGATTTAAATTGCTGCAGAGGCAAAGGTAGGAGGCATTGGCAATACACAAGCTATACTGGGTAAGATGGTGTGATCACCATAAAGAGGAAGCGCAGGGGGTACAACTGCTACTTTCCATGACCTCTAGTAAGAAACTCTCCCAAATGCAAAAAAGGTGACTTTCAGTGACCCATATTTAGAGAAATATTAATCATATAACTAGATTCAGCAAAAATATTTAGTTCCAGTAACAGACTGTGGTTAAATATGTACTCTATACAAACAAGTGCTAGAAACTGTTAAAATTCTGCTGAAAGACTATTTGCATTTCAACAGCTTCTGCCCAGTGGCAGTGAAATTGCTTGTGGACTAAACTGAATTTTTAAAAAATCAGCATGAGAAAGACAATGACTTTAGGAAAACAAAAAAAACCCCTGAATTTGGGTTAGCTAAGTTATAAGAAACAGTGACTGTCAGAAAAACTTAAATATAGATGTTGCTATGAGTTTTAGTGGCAGCACACAAAAAGTAGCCATAGGGCCATCGTAGTTGACATTCCTCTTTACAATAAACCCTAAACAATTAATGTTATTATGATGCAGCATTAAGCCATCAGCAAATAGGATGCTATTCCTCACATTGTAATATGATGAACACAAGGGTTAATGCTCTGTTTTAGTAAATCGTCTTGCAGAATCTCTAATATCACAAATGCTAAATTCCTCACATAAAAAGACAGTGTTTCAATAGTACAAAGGTTTCTAATATCCTGTGGGGACATTTCTTGTCTTGATTAGTTAATTGAGAAGGGAAAATACCAGCTTTCTTTGCACCAGCTAGAGATATACCAGAAATCTCTTATCCAGGTATTAATCAGGCTAATCCAGCTTTATTTATGTGACACAACCTCCAATTACGTAGTTATAGACAAGCAAGATAAGATAAGCTAAAAGGCATTATGATCTAACCTTCTTAAGAAGGTATGTAGCTATTTTAATTTTTTAAAAAATTCTAAATAATTTTATCTATTCTGTTTGTACATACTTAATACATCTTATTCTGTCTTCCTCTGTCTCTGATATACCTGCACATAGAGCTCAGTTACATGCTCCTGTGATTTCAAGGGAGACTCATCACATCACAGCTGATGATAGAAATATTCAAAGGCACTGAAGTTTCTGCCAGCGTCATTAAAAAGACCCATGTCTATATACCTCTACTCCAAAACATTTTGCAGGAAATAACACAGACTGGGCTCACAACACTTAGATTTTTTTTCCATATTGGGTGTTTGAATCAGACCTCAGCTTACCGTCCTATGCAAAAATAACCAACCACAAACAAAAAAACCCCGAAGGCCTGTAGGCGAAGGCTATGGTTCTCCCCTAGCAAAAAAAAAAAAAACCAAAAAAAACCAAACCAAACCAAACCAAAAACCTATTTTAACAAATTCTAGTTGATTTATTTCAACAAAAAAACTGCTGCAAATTGCCCCCACCTCCCTTTCATTCTCGCCCCTTCTCTCTCACCCAATCAGTTTTGCTGTTTCCGTGGCAACCTTACTGCTAAGGGTGGGCTGCGCCAGTAAACGGGAGCGTCATCTGTGGCTTCGCAAGTTATTTCTCTGGAAAACCACATTGTTGGAAGTATTACTGTTCAAAATCAGTGATCGTTAATCATTTATCACCAACCTCTGACTTAATTTACATCAGTGGAATGTAAAACTAAGGTCTGAAACACGCCTACAAATTTCTGTGTGGGTGCTTAGGTTTTGAGCCAGAAGCTGACCCTAAACAAGGAGGATGTTTTTTCTGTTAGTTGAAAATACTGAAACAATTTTGTCTTAAGACACATTCACCCTGTGAAATATGACATGAAATATTTGGAGGTAAATGAAACTTGTAACTCCTTCTGCTCCATTAGTGGTTCCTGGGGGCCTATTGTTAAAAGTCAACGTACTATAAAAGTTCAGAGTAAAGATGGATCTGAGCTAATACCCGAATCCAAACATGACACTAAGCTTTTGCAAGGCAGGATCAGACAGGGGAGTGCATTAAAATCTGCAAACCAGCACTAAATCAACTTTGTGACATGGGACCTGCTCTTACGAAAACCAAAATTCTTACAGTAAATTCTTCCTTTCTCTACGCCGGCCCCTGAGGTGAGAAAGAGAAGTAGCCAGCAGTGCACTAGGGCTGTATTTTCCAAGTGCCATCTAAAGCTCAGCCATGTCTGTGTGGCTGCCTGCACCTGCCACAAGCCCTTTGTAGGTGTTCTTTCTCTTTTTCCCTGTCCCAAGCTACTGCCAGCCCTCTGCACCAGGAGCCACACTCCAGCTGGAGCATCACTCTGGACAGGGACTCTGCTTCCCAAAGAAATACCTCCCAGTCCTGTTTTCTTCGGTGTCCACAAACTACCACATGGTTGACAAACCAGACTGTACTGTGAATAATGTAATAAGGGGCCCATAACCTTCTCTCTGGTCCTATGATGCACTCATACTGACAGAAATGACAGTTCTTCCGGGCATATATGCCTTAATGTCCAAGTGTCTCCAAGTGTTTCTATTTTAAACAACCAGAAAAATTGGAGATTCGGAGGAGAAAGTAAATAGCAACCTAGTTCACTGCCAAATTATGCAAGAACTCTTTCTGCTGTCTTCATTTGATGGGGAGCCAGTCAATTACTTATTTGTTCGCACAGCGTCTTTTTGGTTCTCATTCATGAGATGCATTTAATAATTCAGTTGTTCTTCTTCCTACTTTGTAATAAGGTGTCTATTTCTGTTCTGGTGTTTTTTGGTGGGGTTTTTTGTATATTTTCCTTTTGTTCTGTTTATACCTTATTTTCCCAGGAATGGTTTGCAAAGTTGCTCTAAAAAAAAGGTATATGAAGTTCTGACTTCACGAGTTTCCTACTGATTTCAATAACAGTGAAATTTTACTGCAGGTTTCCCAATCCAAATGCAAGTCTGGGAATTTTAATTGTTTCTGAATTTTTGTACAAGAATTCTTAGGTAAACTGATTAAAATGTAGAAAAATACCTGTGAGGTATAGGTTATTAAATAAATGATATTTCATTGGTTGCCATTCAGAAAGTGTGTTTATTTTTATGAAAATGTAAATTGTTTTATTGGTATTTTCCTTTCTAAATGCATGAAAAAATAATTTATTACATATACAGTATACATACGAATATGTGTTTTACGACCATGAGAAGATTTATAATCCAGTACCTACTTTTTACTAGGATACCTAAATACTGGCAAGAAGAGCAGCAATGGAAAGGACGATGTGCAGAAATGCACAATGCTCTTTTTTGTAGCTTTTGGCATCAGGCAGGGCTAATTGTACCTTGTCTGAGCAGACAGCAGTCCATCAAAAATATCAAACTTTCCCAAATCTGTATGTTCCCCCCTCCCCTAATTAAAAGGGTATAATCAAAATGATAAGAATCAAAAAACAAGAGAGAGTATAAATCGCCATCTTTGTCTTATGTTGCATATCAGACCAAAATTCTGGCAGTATGTGTAAAGATTTGGTGGCAGTAGCAGAGCTGTTCAGCCTGCTCTCACTCTCCTGTCACTGACTGCGTTGCCTTTGCTGTGTTGCCTTAAAATGCATGCTGTGGCATCTGGCTGAAGAATAACAGAAAAAATGGTTATTTTTTTCAACCAGACCAGTTCTAGACTCTGATTCACTAAACAAATTGAACTGAAGGCAGAGCAAGGGTAGGAATAAGGAGTCATGGACTGCAAAGAGTGAGAGGAAGTGTATTAATTGCATAGCCCGGGACAAATGCCTAATACCCACTCGCATCGACTTCACCCTGAAACACAACCCACTAACTCGTGCCACCAAACCATACAGATTTCCTTGGCAAACAAAGAGTTACACGCCATGCTGTATTTATAGCTAAGCCATTACCGATCAGCGCTTGTACTGAAAGAATTCTGGCAATTCTGCAGCAGTGGATAACAGTGCCAATGGAGGGTTATTCGCAGCAGCACTCATCCCGGCAAATTCAGAATGTGGGGTACTTCTGCATTATTTATACGAATCGCTGGTGTGAGTCACTGTACCTGTTTACGCTAACGCTGCTTGTTATCTGACCTGAAGTGATGGTTAACTGCTTTCTGGGTACAGTCACGCGGAAGAGGCATCCGCAGACACGTGTACATGTGCGTGTGCGCAGGCATGCACACATGCATCCATGTATTAAGGATGTGTTCTTTTCTCAGCTGGGTTGCTTGCCTTCCTTACATTTCAGTCAGACTGCCTAGATACAACAACAGGTGTGGCAAACAGGGTGGCCAACCTGCAAAAGACGTGGTAATGAAGCAAGGGTGGGTGGCAGGATTTAAATAGATCTTTAAATGATCACTTAACTGGACTGAAGTTTACAAACTCCATTGCTAGTCATGTGAGGAAAGCAAAAAGTACAACAGCTGCAGACGAGAAGACTGAGAAACTCTGTCTTAAGCTCCATGCATTGAAGCAGACTGGAAGAGAGGCAAGCATCCTTCACGCTAAAAAGGACTGCAACATTAAAAAATGTTTAAAGTGGCAGACAAATGGAGACAAAGATGTGTGTACTGCTCTGTGTCATCCACAGCAACTTGTGTATTTCTTTGCTATAACAGAAGTATATAGTGACTTTCTGTTGGTACCCTCAGAAAATCTGTTTTGTTTGCTCAAGCAGGACAAGCCCCTGAGAAGCTTCAGTACAATTAAGGTTGAGAAGGGTTGGAAGCTGCTGGTATTCTGAGGGTCAGCAGTTCTCCAAAGGACTTTGGGCACATAAGCTACGACCAGATTTTGGTAACAACAAAGACATGTAGCAAGGATGTACAGCAGAGAGGCTGCAGCCAAAAACCTGGCCAGAGCTTGAACAGACAAGCAGAAACTGAAGCCCACTGGCCAAGCACAGCTATTTGATGGGTATGCATGTCAGAGGAGCTATCCCAGAATGGGAGAGAATGGTCAGCTATGAGGGTCTGTTGAGAAATGTGTGCATCAGTAGCCCGACTCCAGAGTTGCATGGTGCTCACTGAGAACTGGGCTTCAACGAAGCACTGGTGCCAGGACAAAGAGGTGGAGGAGAAATGCCACTGGCAGAGACACTGATCCCAGCTCCCAGTTCCAGAAGGGAGAAAGGGAAAAGGGATGTTGAAGTCACCACATGGCCTGAGAAGGCCTGTAACAGCAGTAAGTAAAGTAGAAGGAAAAATCCTACCAAGTGGTACTGAAAATAATCAGCCTTACTACCTGCTGGCAACAGTAGTGCTGTTACCTCCCGGTAGTTCAACAAGTTTAAGTGACAGCACATCTGCGAGACAAACTGAACACTATCATTACAGTCAACATGTTAGCATTGTATAACTGTTGATTGTCTGCTGTTATTATTCACTTTGACTGGGATAGGAAAGAGTAAGGACCTATACTGTTATGAAATTATTATGTGCCACTGAAGCAACCTGTTAAGCCTCTTCTCTAACAGCTATTACTGACCACCATGAACTGCAATTACCCTTAAACTAATATTTTATTTTAATATGACTAGCAGCACTTTATCTCTCTAGGACTACCAAAACAATGCCGCAGTGGTGCTTTGTCCTACTAAAGCCGCTAGTCTACCCAAGTGCAAGAAACTATACAAATAAAAACATGATTTTGCATGTAACATTGTGTAAATACTAAGAGCCTGCTTTTGCACAGCACCTGACCAACATATGCCTGACCAGCATATCTAAACTGGCAGAAATCTGTTGTTTAGGTACAACCATTAGGATTACCATGTGGCTGCAAAATCCTTAAGTACAATTAAACTAAAAACTCAACAGTTAATGCCAAAATAAGTCTACTGCACAAAATTTTGTATCAGAATAAATACACACATCTGTCTCCTGTGCAGTGACTCAAATATCAACGTGAATGTTCACAGACCACCATGATGACAGTCAATGAAAGAAAAGGAAGATATTAGAATGTTTCGGTATAGTGATGTGTTGGTAGATGGTAACATTCCTGGACTGACACCATTTCTTACCTTGCCAATACCATTTTAATTTTGTTTTAATATTTTTGGCCAAAACAAAAGTTTTTTTAAGAAAAAGCAAAAGAATATTCTGCTAGAAAAAACTTCCTATAGGCACAAAAAAGCATAAATTATATTTAACTACTCTATACTACATCTTTGTAATTCTTTCTAGCATGCAGACACTTTCATCATGTGTACACACACAGCCATTCCACACAATAAACTTCCAGTCACACAAAACTAACACCTGCCCTCTGCTGTCCAAGATGCAAAAGAAGCTGGAAGGAGCTTTTCCTTTCTACAGAGCACATTAACTCTCTCTAGACCATTAGCATCTACAGGCGGCTAAATCACCAGCCTGAAAATCACACCAAAAAGAGGGAATAAGGAGAATGAAAAACTTGTATCTAAGTCCCTGCAAGGCCATGTTATGGCAGCAAGAGTTGAGTGTGGGCCATCAGAAAATAAGACCACAGATTAATCCTGTTTAAGAGGGCAGCAATGTTCTGCCTGTATGTCTCATCTGTTCAGAAGCATACTCCACCAACCAGCAACCCTATTTCAGTTGCTGCTTCAGCTTTTCATGCTTTTGAAAGAAAGAAGTCAATAAAATGTCACCAATAGATAAACCATCTTCCTCAGCCTGAGGGGGTCCTTTGCAGCAGAAATGATGTTTCCATCACTTAAGGAAAAGGATGGATACGTACTGCCAGGAGAGGTGATGCACAGTGAACAGAAGCATGAGGCGTGAGTATAATTTTTAATTATGTCCACAAAATTATCTTGTAGCTATGAACCAGCAAACAGATCAAAAGGATCACTAAAAAAAAGAGGTAAATTATTTATAACACAGATAGTAACAGTCAAAAATAAAGAGGCATTTTTCTATTCCCCACAACAAGTTTTCCCTTTTACCAATTAATTTTTACTTCCAGATAATAAAATCTGAAACTTCTCAGTACAGCAGATGCCCACAAACTTATTAATAAATAAACAGTGGGTTGAACCAGCAGAATATTCATTTGGCATCACCAGAGATTTTACTGAACTTCACCAATATGAAAATATTCTTTAAGGGCTGTTAAGTGCCTTTTTGAGAAAGCTATTTATTTTCTAAACCATCATTCATTTGTTTGTTTTGAATAGAACTCTGGCCAAAGTAAATTAAACTTAGTTGATAAGAAACTACCATAAAGTGTCCTTTACTTATACACAGTGACTATCAAATTTGTGGCCCTTTAGCCTGGTTTCCATCTCTTGGTTACCTCTGTAACTGCTCAGTAACTCTGCAACTCTATCTGTGTATCACCGGTCAATCAACAGTTAATGAAATCACTGACCAAATTCAGCCAAAAACAACAAAGGGGAGGTTTCAAAGATGTTAAGTAACAAAACATTCATGGAGTAAGCAGGCAGGGAAAAAGGTGAAATTCCACCCATGCCTCCAGAGAGAAAGGCACCATAGCATTAGCCCCTATTTCTTAAAATCTAATGCTTTTAACAAACGTGCTTTACGTATTATGGGGGTGTTGGCTGATGAGAAGCTCCACGCGACCCGGCAACGTGCGCTTGCAGCCCAGAAAGCCAACCGTATCCTGGGCTGCATCAAAAGGAGCATGGCCAGCAGGCCAAGGGAGTTCATTCTCCCCATCTACTCTGCTCTCGTGAGACCCCATGTGGCGTACTGCGTCCAGCTCTGGAGTCCTCAGCACAGGAAAGACAGGAACCTGTTGGAGTGGGTCCAGGGGAGGGCCACAAAAATGATCAGAGGGCTGGAACACCTCTCCTATGAAGACAGGCTGAGAGCATTGGGGTTGTTCAGCCCGGAGAAGAGAAGGCTCCGGGGACACCTTACAGCAGCCTTCCAGCACCTGAACGGGGTCTAACAAGAAAGCTGGAGAAAGACTTTTTACAAGGGCATGTAGTGATGAGAGGTAATGGCTTTAAACTGAAAGAGGGTAGATTTAGATTAGATATAAGGAAGAAATTCTTCACTATGAGGATGGTGAGGTACTGGACCAGGTTGCCCAGAGAAGCTGTGGCTGCCCCCTCCCTGGAAGTGTTCAAGGCCAGGTTGGATGGGGCTTTGAGCAACCTGGTCTAGTGGAAGGTGTCCCTGCCCATGCAGGGGGGTTGGAACTAGATGATCTTTAAGGTCCCTTCCAACTCAAACCATTCTATGATTCTATGAGTATCAGAGATATTACCAGTGTTGCAAGACTTCACAGATAATTTCGAAGACATCAGCAATACAGTCAACACGGTTAGCAGGAGTTGTTTTGCTGTCATTGTACTGGAGCGAAAAGACTTTGTATTATGCCATAGAGCAGTGTTTACATTTAGGAGTAAGAATGATTTTCTAATGTAAGTTTGGAGCTTCAGACCACATTCTCCTTTCTCTGAAATCCTGAGACTGTTCATATGCCCTTAATCTATCTCACAAAATACGCCAACCTACCTTTCACCCTTATCTTTGTGCAGACTGGGATAAACCTGTCATAATCGCTTAAAAGAATCACTTGACAGTACCTCAGCACATCATTGCCCTTCTGTACACTTGCTTTTATTATGGTTATCTCAGTTAATACCTCTCATGCTAACACTCAAGAATTTAAGATCTGAGTTTGCCAAGTTCCACATACTAAAGTAATTAGAACCAGTTCAGTTCATCCATCAAAGATCCATCTCATCGTGATCATGATTACTATCACTAATTAGAATACAAAACTCAGGATTCCTCAGTATTTTGGCAAATCTCAACCACTAGTCCAGCTGTTCAGTTGCACATTCATTTCAATGGCACTAAATATGACACAAATATGACATGCAATTTGCAGTTTACCAACAGGCTTGAAATAAGCTTAACCCTAATATTTACAGTTAATAATTCCCAGAACAAAAGGTAGAAAGGAGCCAGTGTTAATATCTACTCTAATGTTTTGCATAAGACAGGGAACATGTCTTCTCTGAATTAATTCTTCACTGGACCACTGTGTTACTTTCAAGGAAAATACCTAGTGTTTATTAAAAATTCAGAGATGCTGTCACAACTCTGGGTAAATTGCTACTGTAATCAGTCACCCAATTATTTACTGTTTGTAAGCATAAGCACAGAACAAAACCACCTCACATTACACTTTTGAGCCTGTTCTTAGCATGGGGAGATAAATAAGGTCTGTATCATATCAGGTGTAGATTTTCTAGGTAACTCTTAAGGCTTAAATCAATCCATTAGTAGCTACCAGTGCTGGGCATACTCCTACATTATGCAGCCTAATGATCCATGCAGTCCAGTCAGACAATACAGTAACATTACTCAACAGAGCAAGGGTACAATCTACAGGTAAAAACATACACAAATTTCTCTGTGCTATTCTGGATCCTGATTATGGACCCCAGGAGTAACAATATTCTGAAGTTAGTTCTAATTTTGATATACAAGTGTGGAAGCACTCCCTAAATGAAAAATGAAGAAAATTCTGAGCCTGTGCAGGGCACTATTGGCAGGGAGAGTGGAGGGCAGCGGAGACAACATACTTAGCAAAAATGAGCTGCAGCACGGTAGTCTAACATTGGCCTTTCTAGCATTGGCTGCTAAAATGCAGCCACATAACAAATATTTTTAATAAGCAAAATGTTCACATGAAAAATAATTTTACTGTTTCTCTGATGATCTTCTTGCACCCAGATCAAGTAGACAAAACGTCTATGTATTTATGTACATATATACACATACACACACACACATGCTCCTCCTCCCTTTCTCTCTATATATAACCAATATAAAGTTTATTTCTAAGGCTCTTTGTCTCTTAATGTATATTGATATACTGACTCCTATTACGTGTAGAGTTTTGCTATAATTTGAACACATTTTATAAAGACCAAGTAGCAAAATGAGCAGACATCTTCTGTAATTCAAGCAAAACTGTATGATGGGCAACTATGCACATATTTTGGCTTGTTAACTAATGTTGCTTTCCCCATTACTTTACCTTTCTCTCCTAAAAATGCATTTTCATTGCAGAATGCCAATGTCAGTTTTTAGAGCATATCACACTCTTCAGTCTTTAAAGAATACCTGTTGAAATTAGCAAGAATATTAGACGAATTTTAATTTCATTAAAGACAGTGTTAGATTTAAAAATATGTAGTATTTAGGGATGCCAATTTTCTTCTGTTAATTGGGAGTCATATCACTTCAAAATCAACATTTGATTCCATGAGACGTTTGAGTGTACTTGATACGGAGCTCGGCTTTGGTGTTTGTAGGGTTAACCTGCTGAGTCGTGACTACTTGTAACTGTCAAATTCTCTCCAAGGATAAATAATTAAAGCTTCAGGAAGAATAAGCACACAGGAAGTGGTGGAGATTGGATGTACGTAGGTGTTGAGGGCATTCATTTTTATCCAATCACTGAATAAAAAGCACATTATTCATGCAATCTTGTTCATTCACTGCTACGTGACCTGCACCACAATAGAAGACTGCAGCATCCAGTGCTGAATTGAACTGCATTCGAGGCAATGAGGAGAGGACTCTAACGGTATCAGCACCCAAGAGCAAAATGCTACACTCTAGGTATATATGCAGCCTTTGGTTAATGCTACAGCTCTTATGACTAATGCTGGAACGACACAAGAATACAGTTTCTTGTAGAATTTTTTCTTTGGGTGCAATAAAAATAGCAAATATTAGCCTTAAAGTGAAATGACTTTTTCACTTTCTCTTCAGCTTTTATCTCCTATGTGTTGTCAAGG